>APFE030205652.1:10861-41798 GCA_000404065.3 Pinus taeda | reverse complement strand
TTCATTATTGATGATTCCTCTCACGCCTATTAACATCTTACATCATTGGCTGGTAATCAGGCGATGCCTTTCCATGTTCGACTCGAGAACATTTTTCACATGGATCGACTTGTACTCTGAGTGAAGATTGAACGAGTTTTGAAGACCCTGGATCTAGTTTCATCCATTCAGGCTGCGATATATTTAGGAATATAAAGACATCAAATGTACATCATTGCCGAACATATGATCATCCAAATCAAAGGATGATGAGTCCGAATCATTAGCCTGCCACATAGACGATTGTCTGTCCTATGTACATGAAAATGAATTATAAATATGAGCATGGGAATTCCCACCTCAGATAGATCATGAAAAATATTATGAAGATAATGTATTTTATTGTATCTTATTACAGGTCGCATCCCAGCTCGAAAAAACTTCGGATCCTCATGGTAAAGCATTTCACCCGACATCAAAAGATTAACGACCTCATGCTTTAGGGGGCAACTGTTATAGACATTTTTGGGCACTGCATCCCAATCATAAATGTCCATAAACTGAGGGCTCCCGTGTCCCTAAAAGTGTTGCTTCACTGCCTAAAGGAACAAGGTCAGCTGATTACATCATCTCCCAGAAGTTATCCACTAAAAACTGCTCAGAAATGGTCAAACCTGGACCATACTGAATACCCTGTGCAGAGGGTGCGATGCATATCACCTTCCGAGTGTAAAGGGTGTGATGCATACTGAATGGCCCCTCTGTAGGGTGTGATGGGTGAGAATGGACAAATGGCAGAGACAGTTTGCGATGTGGAAGATCATGGAATCTTCCAGAAGCTTCCCCTCTGACACTTGCCTCTTTATTTTCGACCAGGGATGAGTAAGAGATCATCAGTCTCCAAGTGGAATCAAGAACTATCAGAGAGAGAACACTAATCAAGACCCCAGAAGATGACTCACCCCCCTACAATCATCTATATATGGATCCCTCATCACAGAGATCCATAGGCTGGAGTCTTGTATCTTGTAGAGAAGTGTTGTTGGTTTTCTAGTGTAACTTCATAGTGTTGGGTGATCTAAGCTTTACTTGAGGTGAAGAAGGGCTTTCTTCCTGGAGGATGATGTTGGGTCAGAACTATTGGTTGTAATCCTCTTGCTATTCTTGATATTAATAAAGCTATTCAAGTTTTCCTCCATATTCTTGTATGTTTGATTATATATGCATTTGTATGGTTCTAATATCTGGTCCTGTGTTATTTATGAATATAGATCTTTGTTCTTCGATAGTAGTATGCTGCTTTGATTCCACAGGTGCTCTTTGAAGCTGGGCATATGAAGAAGAAGCGGCAAAGACCTATCAGGAAGGAGAGGAATCAATTAAGGAACCAAGTGCAAGACCAAGGTTGGTGTCCTTTCTTCCACTCTTATCTATTTTCATAAAGGAAAACGAAAGTAGTCTTTACTTGTTTGTTTCTAAGATAGCTACCAGTCTTAGTGGGAATAGTAGCTCCGAGTGGACACTATTCCTCGTAACAGGATGGACTAGTCAAGATGACTCATCATACATGTGTGCAGGTGTAGAAAGTCAATTTACATGTTTAGGAGATAAAAAATTATGATGACCATTTCTACCCTAGCATTTCCCATGGCATTTTTTCTACAAACCCTAGCTTGAGATATAATCAATATGGAATGCAAATGGGAAAGCAAAAATCAAGGGAAATGATGTACTTAGTTGTTCCTCAACATTAGAAAGTAATTTGACCAAGTTTGAAGGAAAGAAGTTTGAAATTTGGGAAATTTTGGGTGATTTTCGGGCACTCGATGCTGTGCGTAGTGCGGTTCTTCTACGCACAGCGCCAAAGCGCAAAGCAGTTCTCCTACGTGCAGTGCCTACTTCAAAAGTGCAACGTAGTGTATCTACACGCAACACCTGCAAATTTTTGCCAAATTCTCATAGGGAAATGAAATTTTTGCTTTTTAAAGCGAGTAAGCTCAGTGATGAATAGTGAATGAGAGGTGAATGAAAGGTATTGAGTCATTTTGAGTTTATATAGGGATGACTTTTTCACTTTTTCCAAAAATAGAAAAGAAACTCCTCTTTTGTGAACTGATTTCACTTTTTTGAAGGAAGCTTTTACCTTGCCTTTGAAAATGTGCTTTTTGCATCTCCAGAGTGCTGGTGCTTTCTACTCCTGAAAGTTTTTATGTCATGAGAGTGTAAATAAACCATGTTTCATTTCTTGAACTATTTGTTTTGTCAATTTTGACTTATTTATGAATTTTTATGAAAATGGTGACCTTGGGGACCCTTATGACCTAATGGATGACTTAAGACCTAATGAAATGATAATGATGACTTGACCAATTTTCATGGTATATGAAAAGAAATCAGCATGAAAGAAATTTCAGACAATGACTCTATCTTGGACTGACCATGCAATGACCAAATTTGTTGTGTAAACCTAGTAACAAAAAAATTTGACGATGAAAACCTGAAAAGACCATGGTAAAAGCATTTTTTGATCTAGGTGACAGGCTAGCAAGTCTGACACTAACAGGCACATCTTGGTATGCTTTCCTATCTCTTTATCATGCCTTGGCATTGCATAGCATACCTTGTCACTCCCTCCTTAGCTCACCTGGAATTTGTTGACACTTCATTTCCAAGCATTTGAAGCTAGTGCTCCCTTGCGTTTCCCTGACACTTGGCCCTAACACTACCTAATATACATTTGCGCCACACCTTGGCACCTGGAACATCTTGGAATGGCTTAGCAGTTGGCTTGTCTTGACATGCCTAACGTGCCTTGGAACTGTCTAGTATGTGTTAGTAATTCTTAGAATTCCTTAGCACACCTTGGGACTCCCTAGCTGTCATGCCCTCATAGATGACCTTACCTTTTTTGTGACTTGAGAATCCAACCACATCATTGGAAAAGCAATGTTGTGCCTAACCCAAAGTCTCCTTTTTTCTGAAACTGCTTTGACCAACCCCTTATTGTAACCATAGGCTTCCCTCCTGCAAGTCCTATTCTAACCTTCTCCTTACACACTTTGTCCTTGAGATACCTAGAGTTCGTTGACACTCCTTGTCACACACTCTTATTTGTTCATTTCTATGCAATTTGACCTAGTTCTCCCTTGTGATGCCCTGGAACTCCATAACACTCCTCAACATGCATTGACAATGTTTGACATGTGTTAGCATGCCTTTTCATTCGTTAGCATGCCTTGACACTCCTTAGCTATCATGCCCTCACAACTACCATTACTTCTCATTTTTTGGTATTCAGCTGCATTAAGTAAGTCATTCATCTATAACCATTTCCATGAGAGGTAGTCATAATTGACTAATTTGTCATGATTTTTGAATAGTCCAATTAGCACTCATTGCATCACGTGATGCTCATAGGGGTGAATATGTGGCATTGAAACTAGTGAAATGAATCACATAGCATCAATCATCACTTATGGGGCTTGCACATGGTAACTAGGAATTCTTGTGAGGTCACCTTACTTTTTTTTTGGGACTTGGTAACCCAACCAAGACTTTCCTTGACTATAACAACTTTACCAATTTATGGTTACTACATAGAATATTCCTTTTTCACTTAATAATTGACTATAAATCATATTAGGTTACTCACATACAATTTCAACTTATCCCACTTAACAAGTTACAAGTTACCAAGTCAAGGCCCATGTCCAATCATGGCCATAAAATAATTGAGAAACACAGTTTACACCTTGACATGCCATAACACTCGACATGTCTAACAATCCATTGGCACTATGTGGCATGTGTTATCACCCCTTTCATTCCTTGGCATGTTTTGACACTCCCTAGCACACCCTACCACTCCTTGATATGCCTAGGCATTTCCTAGCATATTACCTTGCCACTCCCTCCTTAACACACCTAAAACACATTGACACTCCCTATCACACACTCTTATTCGACCTTCATTTCCATTCTTTTTGAACTAGTCCTCCATTGTGTTTCCATGGCACTCCCTAACACCCCCTGGCACACAATTACACACCTTGGCACTTGACACTTCTTGGCATGTCGCCCTGGCACCCTAACATTCTTTAGCACTACCTAACATACCTTGTCACTCCCTCAACGCACCTTGAACTCACTGATACTCCCTGTCACACACTCTTATTTAAGCATTTCCATGAATTTGAAACTAGTGATCCCTTATGTTTCCATGGCACTCCCTAACATGCATTAGCACACCCTAGTACCTAACAAACCTTGGTATGTTTCCTTGCCCACTAACATGCCTTATCACTACCTAGAATATCTTGTTGCTCCCTCCTTAGCACACCTAGAACTCACTAACACTTCCCATCATAGAATCTTATTCATTCATTTCCCTGCATTATTTTGACCTAGTGCTCCCTTGTGTTTCCTTGGCACTTTGTAACACTTCCTAGCACACGTTGGCACACCATGGCACTTGGCACATCTAATCTGCATGTTGCCTTTTCACTCTAGAATGCCTTAGCACTACCTAATGTACCATGTCAATCCCTCAACACACCTAGAAATCACTGCCACTCTCTATCATGCACTCTTATTCATTCATTTCCATGCATTTTGACCTAGTGCTCCTTTGTGTTTCCCTAGCACTCACTAATACTCCTTGGCACACATTGGCACACAATGGCACTTGGTACATCTTGGCATGATTCCCTAACACTCTAACATGCCTTGGCACTACCTAACATACCTTATCACTCCCTCCTTAGCACACTTGGAAGTAACTAACACTCCCTATCACACACTCTTATTCATTCATTTCCATGCAATTGAAGCTAGTTCTCCCTCGTATTTTCTAGCACTCCTTAACACTCCCTAGAATGCATTTGCACCACACCCTAGCACCTGGCACATATTGCCATGATTTAGCACTTGGCATGTCATGGCATGCCTAACATGCCTTGGAATTGTCTAGCATGTATTAGCACTTATATGTATTCCCAGGCACACGTTGGCACTCCCTAGTTGTTATGCACTTATAGATAGCCTTACTTTTTTCACGACTTGGGAAATCAACCAAGTCATTGAAAAAATAACGTTGTACCTAACCCAAAGTCTCCCTTTATATGAAAATGCTTTTTTTAGTCCCTTATCAAAATCGTAGGCTTTCCTCCTGCAAGTACTATTCTAAAATTCTCCTAACACACTTCGTCCTTGGGACACTTGGATTTCACTTACACTTCCTATCACATACTCTTATTCATTAATTTCCATCAATTTTGTCCTAGTTCTCTATTATGATGCCCTGACAATCCCCAACACTCCTTGACATGCATTCAAATTATCTAGCATGTGTTAGCATGCCTTTTCATGCCTTAGCATACCCTGACACTCCTTAGCTTTCATGCCGTCAAAAATACCCTTACTTTTTTTGCAACATGGGAACCCAACCAAATCCTGCCTCAACTATAAAAACTTCTTTTGCAACATGGGAACCCAACCAAATCCTGCATTGACTATAAAAACTTGACCAAGTTATAGTTACTACAACTAGACTATCACTTGTTCATAAAATAACTTCCTATAACTCATATTAGTCTACTCATGATGAATCTCAACTCACACAACTTAACAAGTTACAAAGACAAGGCTCACATCCAACTGTGGCCATAAAACAACTAAGCAACATAGTTTACATCTTGACATTCCATAGCACCTGGCACGTCTAACAATCCCTTGGCACTATGTGGAGTGTGTTAGCATCTCATGCATTCCTTTGCATGTTTTTCCACTCCCTAGCACACCCTATCACTCCCTGACATTCCCTAGCACTCTAACATGCCTTGGCACTACTTGACATATAATCTTGTTGCTCCCTCCTTAGCACAATTGGAACTCGTTGATAGTCCATATCACACACTCTTATCTATTCATTTCCATGCATTTTGAACTAGTTCTCCCTTGTGTTTCTGTGGCACTCCCTAACACTCCCTCACACATATTGGCACACTCTATCACCTGGGACATCTTGGCATGTCACCCTGGAACTCTAACATTCCTTGGCACTACCTAGCATACCTTGTCAGTCCCTCCTTAGCACACTTATAACTCGTTGACACTCCCTGTCACACACTCTTATTCATTCATTTCCATGTATTTTAAACTAGCGCTCCCTTGTGTTTCCCTGATACTCCATAACACTCGTCGGCATGCATTGGTACACGCTACCACCTGACACATATTGGCATGTTGCCCCAACCTCTAGCATGCATTAACACTAAATATCATACCTTTTCACTCCCTCCTTAGCACACTTGTAACTGATTGACACTTTCTATCACAAACTACTAATCATTCATTTGCATGCATTAATTTTACCTAATGCTCCCTTGTGTTTCATTGGTTCTCCCTAACACTTCCTAGCACATGTTGGCACATCTTGGCTGCATGCCACCCTGACACTCTACCATGACTTAGCACTACCTAGCATACCATGTCACTCCCGCCTTAGCACACCTGTAACTTGCCGACACTCCCTGTCACACACACTTATTCATTCATTTCCATGCATTTTGACCTAGTTATCCCTTGTGTTTCTTGACGCTCCCTAACACTTCCTGGCACATGTTGGCACATCTTGGATGCATGCTACTATGACACTCTAGCATGACTTAGCGTTGCCTAACATATCATTTCAATCCCTCCTTAGCACATCTAGAACTCACTTACACTCCCTTTCACACACTCTTATTAATTTATTTCCATGAATTTTGTTCTAGTTCCCCCTTGTGTTTCCCTGGTACTCCCTAAAAATCCTTAGCATGCATTGGAACAACTTGGAACTTGACACATCTTGGTATGCTTCCCAAGCATTCTATTGTTGGGCATGGAATCCCCCCACAACATGTTTTGGGGCTCAAAGCATAGGTTTTGGTCAAATATGTTGTAAGACTCCGTGAATTGCGGGTGCGAAATGTATATTGAGTTATAGGGTTGTCTTCCCTAAGTGTTGTAATGTAATGTCATGTTGAATTACCCATGGTCCGCGAGCCATGGGATTGTATAAATAGAGCGAGGCTCTAAGTTGTAAAAATAACAAGAGATGGATTGATGTAATGATCTAGTAGCAAAAAAAGAAGAAGTCTAAGTGTCTTGGGTCATAGTAGTAGGAAGAGCCTCTACAGCTGAGTGTGTAGAGGCCTAGTAGAATTCGCATCTGAGTGTGTTGACCCCTACAGCTGAATGTGTAGGGAGAAGTTGAGTTTGTAACCCAAGAAGAAGAATAATAAAGAGAAGTTTGATTCTAAATATTGTGTATCTATTTCTGTATGATTTTCTATGCATTTATACTACTTTGTTTATCACGCGCACTTATATGAATACTGAACACTGTTAAGTATAATTGGGCTCACACAAATAAGTTAAGTAATCGGATAATCTTAGGTTAATAGTAAGGAACTTGGGTAATAACATAGAACGCGCCTCGAACAGGGTTGCATGAAGGCAGCATTGCAGGCTGCGAGGTACTAATAGGTGTGCTTAGAAATGTGCGTGTAGGGTCAAAACATGGACCACCCAAAAACCATCAAGCATCTCTAGGGTGCGGAAACATGGTTCTAGCACCATCCCATACTACTTCGGGTGAGACCTCAATCCGCGTTTTGCAGATTGTTGCTGAAAGGGCCAATAGTACTAGGATTTTTTTGGCTAAATCATCTCTGAACCTGGGTCAGGCCCCTAAAAGCCAACAAATGGTTCCATTTCCGGGACCAGGATTTGCATACGGGATGTCTAATGTCGTGTCATTGGAATCAAACAAAGAAAGAAATTGAAGGGTGGTTGGATAGGAATATTCACGAGTTCGCAGTGCAGGAAAACATGAATCCACAAGTATCTAAGGAACAATGGTTGGAGTGCTACTTATATATGAAAATCCATGAAATTTTCTTTGCATCCTTTCCTTCTAAGCTGTATGAGTGTATCTCGAAGCTAGCAGACAGTCGGGGAAGGTGTAGGCTTGAAAAACCAATCGTGTGGACTCCAAAATTAGTGCGCAGACCAAAAGCGTTAGGAGATAAGATCGCGTGATCTGTGGACCATTGGCTCAATTGAATTATAGGAGGATTTATCATTGAGTTCGCGGTAGATATGACTGTCAACTACAGTGAGGCGAAGTGACGCTTCCTTAAAGGACTGCGGGGTAAGAATATTAAATATTTGAACACTTGGATTAAGATGGTATTATGTGAAAAGTAGGTTATGTGAATAAATTAATGTTTGGGACTACACGAAGTGGGAAGACCTACAAAAGTGGAGGTAGTGAAGAATTATAAACCAGCCCCTTAATTTCCCCCTCGCGGGAGAGAAAGGAAGAGCTCACGAGAGTTTCTCCTAGAAGCACAGTCAATCTAACAAGACAGTGAATTTTGCACTTACCACCTCCACCTACACTGCCACCTGTCTCACCCTCTTCACCCACATCTCCACCCACCCGACCACCACCACCACCATAGTTCAGTATGGAAAGTGCGATCAAACTACCGGTATTCAGAGGAGTAGGGAATGAAGATCCGAGCCAATTTTGGTTCGTGGTAGGGGTGGTATGGGAAACACAAGGGATCGTGGATGACAATATCAAGAAGGCTATGCTGGTAAGCATGTTTTAGGATTGCACATTGACATGTACATCAAGCATTCTAATGACCATCCAAAAGCATGAATCACAGAAATCTAGACCGCGCTGAACAGGTAATTTAGCAGGCCGATGTTAGAGACACAATCAATAATCAGGTTTAAGGAGATCGTGATGCTCCCAGGCGAGACCCCTTGGGATCTGGATCAAAGACTGAAGAGTATGATTCATGAAGCCAACATGACTCTGACGGATGGACAACACTGCGCATGGTTTGTAGCGTCTCTAACACTGCATTTAAGGACGATGTTGTCACAACAAAAACTCTCCACCCAGGTCAAAGCTTTGGAGATGGAAATGGGATTGCATGAGACCCCTATACAAGATCTTGGTCTGGGAGTCCAACAAATCCATGTGCAACTGAAAAATATATTTCTAGAGATGCAGAGTTTGAAACAAGACAGGACACCTCAGCCAGAGGTGTGCGAAGAGGTATGGTGCATAAAATGCAAAGGCCAGGGGCATGACAAGGACCATTTTCTAGTGTTTGCAAATTACTTGGCGGGAGGAGAGCTGATGCCGTTAAGACCTGACGCACAAGCAAGACTAAGTGTGGTGCTTGCACTATGGTGTGCGATCTGTCAGAGAGGAGGAAAACACACTATGGATGAAGTATACACAGTCGACCCAACAATTGTTTTGTAATTTCTATAGGTCGGTAGGCCATGATGAACACACCTGCAGAAGCTATGAAATGATGATGGGTTAGACTCCTGCCTACAGGGTGCAGACCGAAACATGAGCCCTTGACCCAAATATGGCGTGCGCTAGATTTTAGGGGTGTGGTCTAGGTCAAGGTGGAATGGGACTAGGAAGGGGTTACAGACAACTAATTTGTTACAACTGTAGAGGACTAGGGCACTATGCCCATGATTGTATGAACCCGAAAAGGACATAATGTTTGTACTATACTTAGTTTGATCATGAGGCAAAAGACTTCCCTACCTTGAGGCTATGCGAAAAAGGGGTACTCCAGCCTCATCCAACTCAAAATTTGCAGATGATGAGGTATGAGCCACTCGAAGAAGACCCGAATGTAAACATGATGCTCAAGAGCAGTATGACCATTGCCGATGATAAAGGGAAGCAGTCAAAAGAAAGTAAAGTGCATGGGTTCACAAGGCTCCCACAAAGGAACCCTAATTTGATTTAGAACGCACGAAGGAGACATTCATGGAAGCTAAGAAGAGCTTCACGGAGGCCTCCACTTTAGGTAGTAAGGATCAACTAGAACCAGGGATGGATCCTTCAATGCTCATTACCTTCCTGGAGACATGCATGAAATTGCTACGTGACAACAAGGTAGTAAAAGGACTATAGGAACTTATCATTAGGTGCGCGGGGTCAGGAGAACCGCACAGGAAGAGAAATGAGGTTGACTGTGAAAATCGACAAGTATGAAATGGATAAGATAATCCTGGACCTCGGCTTGGATGTGAATGTACTAAAAAAACAAACATGGGAATGCATGGGCAGACTCACACTACAATGGTCTCCTATTCAGTTGTGAATGGCGAACGAATAGAAGATCTTGCCTATGGGAAGATTGCAAGGGGTAACAATGGATATTGAAGGTGCGAGTGTGCAGGCAGATTTTGAAGTGATAGAGACTGTCGATGACATCAATCCCTATTCTGTGCTACTAGGAATAAACTGGGCCACCGATATGAACGGATTCATAAACTTGAAGAAGCGCAAAATGATCTTTGAAAAAAAGTCACTACACATAGTAGTACTGCTAGATCTAGCCAAAGGAGTGCTATACATTGAATCGGTGCACGACGATGATAGTGATGACGATCTCAATTGCATCTACAAGATAACCACGTGAGAATAGGATTGGGTGAACCTGATTACAGATGGAAGGATTTTGTGGGAGCACAAAAGCTCCTACACTTCAGATTCAGATGAAGAAGTAGAGCACTGGCAGAATTGGTTGCACGAAGCAACAACACTTAATTGCAACATGATGGTTAGATCACTGCGCTATGTGACAACAGAGGCAAGGGATCTACCTACATATGATGGGTTGACAATGGTGGATGAATTCCTAAATGAATTTGAAAGCGCAGTACCAGAACAACAACAGTTTGATGCTTTGAAATGGGCACTGTGTGCAATGCCTGCAAGATGGTGGGGTACACATTAGAGAAGTTTTGAGGACTGGCACAGATGCAAGAGGATGATGCACCTATGATTTGGAAAACCCTACTAAGGATGAGAGCCAATTACCAAGGGTAGAACAACTTGTGCACCCACCTTTCCCGATGGGTATAGACATATGACATGCAACCAACACAAGTGCACACCACCCCCAGAATAAAGAATCAGAAAAAACGCAGTAGTAGGAAAGGAAATGTGCACTACCAATTATCCACGAAGAAGCATTCGACAGGGTGTTCAAAGTGCTGAATAGAGTTCACCAAGTGAAACACACTGATTGGAACCTACGCGTACCAGTAGTTTAATGGGACTATAGGACAATGTGCAAAACCCTAACTGCGAGAACAATTTTAAGGTTGAGGAACAAGGTAGGGACCATAATTTCTGAGGGGAATGCAAAGAGGAATACACATGTAATAGCACCCATAGGTGTGATAGTGTGTGAAGCCCAAGATGAAGAAATCACACAACTATGTGAAGAAGAACACATGAGACTTCAGGAAGCCATTCAACAAGGGAACCTTAGACTTCAGGAACTTGAAAGGGACCGAGTACGATTAAGAAAGAAAAGAATTTTGATGGATGCAGAGGTCAAGAGGCTAGAAAATGAGATCAAGCGAGCATGTCTCATCAATAAAAGGATGGAAAGGCAAGGTGTGGATGATTATACCAAGGAGTTAGAAGACTATCGCCAAGAAATGATTAATCTGCTACCATGGCTAAGACCACATATCACCCAACGCAGTAACCAGGGGAACACACTGCATATAGTAGAGTGTGCGACACCAACTATCGCGAGGGAAATTGAGGATTTTCCGTGGAATATACTAGAAGGTGAGATGGAGCCTCACATAGGTGGTGCGACCACCTGACTAGCCATCGAAAGAAAAATCTCAACACTCTGGGCTGTTGAAAGGGAGCGCGAGACTATAAAAGAGTTTGTTTGGGAGCTACGTGATTAGGGAGGTGTGCGCAGAGTCAGCATGTCATAAGGTTCGCGCCTGCACATGGAGGGCTATGCTACCATGTGGGTAGGCTGGGAATTGACCGTTGGTGTCACTGTTCATGACGGGATGTTTGGTTTGAGGCTAAATGGAGTGGGCGGTGGACATTTAAGACAAGAATTATGGGTAAGATTTTGGAAAATCTGCCACCAAGAAAGCATTGATCACCCGAAATTGGGGGGAATGGTCGAATTTGAATTCAAAAGGTGCTATAAAACTCCAAGGGATAGCCTCAAGACAACACTTGTTCACTTGAGACTTAAGCGGTTGAATAGAGCACAAAGTGTTGAGCATCGAGCGATATTCGAGCCCCTAAGTTCGCGAAAGACCGCATACAATACAGACAAGATGATGGATACCAGGGTAGGTTTGGGCTTTGAATAAGGAACCGTCGACGAGGCCATGCTGACCCACATGGTACATCATGTTCTCGAAGATACTGGGGTCACGCTAGAGTCCCGAGATCCCCTCGGACGCCGAGACCAAAAAAAGATAAGCAGTCAATGGGATGAGTCTGCATGTCTCTGAGGAATCCATGGTTCGATAAACTATCAAAGGAGGAAAAGGGCAAGGCTGTCACCATTGAGTCAGATGAAGAGGAGGAGGACTTACAGGCTTTGATTGCTGAGGTAGAGGAAGAAGAAGACGTGGAGGTAGACATACAACTGATGCGCTCTACAACAAAATTGCCTGAGTATGTCCCTCCGTGAAAGGGGAAAGCTAAGGTACCAAAGGATCTGGATGCAACGAAGAGTGTGATCTAGACCCCTCTCCTCCCCGATGGAATTACCTTTGAGTTTCCACTCCTAGGATGTGTTCCTACCCTAAAATTTGAAGACTGGGACCTCGCGGATAGCGAGAAGTTCCCACACTTAGAGATAGAGAGCATAATGAAATAGAATACAGAGGGGTTGGTGATCACATTACAACCGTGAAAATGGCTGCACAGTGTGGAGAAGTCTAGGTTGCTTCATATATTATGGATACCACACTTTCACCACGCGCCCATCGCCATTTTTGTCATCAGGCAGCTGATTTGCTTCATGCATGATGGGTACTTATGGCTCGAGGAGCCTATTCCCATCACGGTGGATCTCATCCGCATAATTTCTCGGTTTCCCTATAAAGGAAAGAAACCCACGATGATAGCAGGAAAAAGCAACGATTTGGCTCTCACAGAAGCCATGAAGAAAAAATATAAGCTCGAGAAGAAAAAGAGGGGTTAAGCCATCACCATTATCAAGGATAAAGTGGTACGCGTAGCCACCCAACTCCTGCCCAGTAAGACAATGAGAAAATGCCATGATGATGAAGTACCAGCACCGGTAGTTGTGTTGGCTGAACAGTGTGCGAAATGGGTCCAGTTCAACTCAGCTGAGTTCCTTTGCCAAGAATTTTCGCTCAACTGCAAGGAGGCCCAGGAGTAGGGTAAGAACTTCCACTACGCATGGTTGCTCTTGTCCATCTTGCTGGTAGCAATAGAACTATTGGAGGACAGTTAGTTCCCAAGCATTTAACATGACTTACAGAGGCTGTGAAGTACACATCACTCTAGGCTACCAAGGATGCGAAGTCGATTCCCCCCATAACATGTTTTGGGGCTCAAAGCCTAGGTTTTGGTCAAATATGTTGTAAGGCTCCGTGAATTATGGGCATGAATTCTAGGTGTCTTGGGTCATAATAGTAGGAAGAGGCTCTGCAGCTGAGTGCACAAAGGCTTAGTAGAGTCCGCAGCTGAGTGCGTGGACCCCTGTAGTCGAGTGCATAGGGCGAAGTTGAGTTTGTAACCCAAGAAGAAGAATAATAAAGAGAAGTTTGATTCTCAATAATGTGTATCTATTTCTATATGTTTTTTTATGCATTTATACTGTTTTGGTTATCGTGCACACTTATATGAATACTGAAGATTGTTAAATATAATTGGGCTCACATAGATAAGTTAAGTAATCAGATAATATCAGGTTAATAGTAAGGAACATGGGTAATAACACAGAACACACCTCGAACAAGGCTGCGCAAAGGCAACATTGTAGGCTGCGAGGTACTGATAGGTGCAAGTAGCAACGTGCACGCAGGGTGAAAACGCAGACCACAAAAAAACCATCAAACATCTCTAGGGTGTGGAAACTTAGTTCTAGCACCCTCCCATACTACTTCGGGTGAGACCTCAGTCTGTGCTAAGCAGACTTTGCCAAAAGGGCCAGTAGTACCAAGATTTTTTTGGCTAAATCATCTTTGAACCTGGGTCAGGCCCCTACAAGCCAACATCTATCATTCCTTGGAACTACCTAACATACCTTGACACTCCCTCCTTAGCACACCTGGAACTCGTTGACACTTCATTTCCCTGCATTTGAAACTGGTGCTCCCTTGTGTTTCCTTAGCACTTTGTCCTCACACTTCCTAGCATGCGTTTATGACACACCCTGGCACCTAACACATATTGGCATGTCTATCATTCCTTGGACCTATCTATCATGTGGTATTACTTCCTAACATTCCCCGACACACCTTGGTACTCCCTAGCTATCATGTCCTCGTAGATAGCCTTATTTTTTTGTGACTTGGGAACCTAACCAAGTCATTGGAAAAATAATGTTGTGCCCAACACAAAGTCTCCCTTCGTCTGAAACTACTTTGTCTAGTCCCTTATTATAACCATAGGATTGTCTCCTACAAGTATTATTCTAACCTTCTCCTAACACACTTTATCCTTGAGACACCTAGAATTCATTAACACGCCTTGGTACACACTCTTATTCGTTCATTTCCATGCATTTTGACCTAGTACTCCCTTGTGATGTTTTGTCACTCGCTAACACTCCTCAACATGCATTGACACTGTTTGGCATGTGTTTGCATGCCTTTTAATTCCTTGGCATGTCCTAACACTCCTTAATTATCATGCCCTCACAACTTCCCTTACTTTTTTATGGACTTGGGAGCCCAACCAAGTCTTGCCTTAACTACAACCACCTGACCAAGTCACGGCTACTACAACTGATCCGAATAGGATCCTTGACAACTATCAAAGTTATATGACTATTTCAAAATTTTGTAAAACAATGAGATATCAGGAAGGACCTTTGGACAGTGGCAGTTTGTAGCCAGCACAGAACGACAAGGACCTCGGTCAAAGCATGCTGACTAAGGCCCATGGAGACCGCGCAGTGGTGCAAACTGGTAAATGGGAAATCTAGATTAGAAAACGGAGGCCATTTTTTATGCATTATTAGCACAGAAGCGCTAATCACGCATCATTGGGAAAAACCCCTCGAAATGGAAAAGCCCCAAGTGCTCGGTCATAAGGGAAGCCAGAGAATCGTGGAAAAAGCGTTGAAATGACAGGCGAGTCCCGCACTTCAAAACCAGTGGAATATTGGAGGCGTTTCGGGTGGTAAGTGGGTTTTTCAGATGACCCAACAATTCCATATGTTGGATGATGCGTGTCTAGTGGATGAGAGAGAAAACTGCTCTCATCGTGGGTTAACATTTGAGCAAGTCAACCGCGCAATAAGAGTGATAACCATAGGATATGGAGGCTCCAGTTCTAACGACGGAGATTGCACCCGATGGGAGACGAGATTTGGCGGAAGAAATAAGCTACAACATATAAAGATTTGAAGCCCAATTTGACCGCTGAGCTGGTAGATGAATCATCTCACAAAGTAATCAAAATAACGAACTGTCGAAGAAGAGCTGGCGCTCAGTTCATGAGAGGCACGTTACAAAGTGGTGATGACACAGAAACAAGGAATTCCAAGTGGATAGAGGCATGCAATCCGAAGAGGTGGAAGAGGAAGTGAACAGTCATGAGACTAATTGGCTTTAAACCACGAATAGAAAAAGAGTAGAGACAGGGAGAAGGAGACAGTGAGACAGAGGAAACATAATAGAAAGTGATGTAGAGAACGAAGAGCCGAGCTGACCTGCAGAGCTAAGGCAACATCAAGCAGATAGAACTAGGCTTGAGAGGTTCAAGCAATCCCTAAGAGGATATTTGTTGGGAACTGAGTACCAAATTGGACTCATCCCATCAAGACTAGTTGAGGTCGAGACTTGGTAAGGGGGAGTCTATGCACTCGAGTGGCTTGGGGAATCCAAGAACCACCCTACTAAGCATCATTTGTTTCAAGAGACTCAAATTGAGCTCCTCATTGTAAAAAATCTATTTAAAGACATAATAAATAAGGCCATCACTGAAAGTTGGACCATGAGACGTAGCCCAGGAGGATTGGGTGAACTCCTTATTAAATTGTTGTGTTTTGTATTTGCTTACTGTGTTTTCTCTTATTGTTTTACAGTGTCTGTGTATTTTTCAATCTTATCAATCCGTGCCTAAGATTACATAGACACACACCAACACATGATTCTGTAATACCTACATTAATTAATTAACTGATATCATACATAAGTGATTTTTAGATCAAGTGGTCTTAGAGATTTAGGCTGTTAAGGTTAGACAAGCTTGTGTTGGATTTAGCTGTTGAATGCTAACTAGATCAAAGCTCAAGTTAGGAGAAGGAGAGTTGGTCGAAACTAATCCTGAAATTGGGAGAGTCTATCCTCAGAAGAGCATGTCAGAGGAAGGTTCTGTGGGGCCAGAACCTCAATTCGTAGATAGTTTCCTAGCCATAAGGTCCATGGTAGAGGAAATATATAAGGACTTTAGAAAACACAAGGATGAAGATTCATTAGGTTTCAAACAAGATAAAGGAGAAGATGAGTCTCTCCTCCATGACCACTCAAAAGGCAAGGGGAAAGAAGAAAGCTTTATCACACCTCCTAATAGCCCTGAACATAACAAGAAGACATCTTTGATTAAACTAAATGTTAAATTTGACCTAACAATATATGATGGAGAGTTGAATGCAGAAACGCTAGAAAACTAGATTAGAAAAATTGATGTTTATTGTAGAGTGCAAATAATTAATTCAGACAAGAGCAAGATCTAGCTGGCCAGCCTACGCCTTGGAGGCACTGCCTTGGTTTGGTGGGAAGGCAAGACCCAAGCTGACATGAAGAGACATGGTAAGACTATTTCTGTCTGGAGTGAATTTGTTTCTGAAATCAAAAATTAGTTCTATCCACTAGCCTACATGCAGCAAGCCATGATGAGCTGGCAAAATCTTCGACAATTGAAAGGGAAAAGTGTACAAGGTTACACCCAAGAATTTAGGAAGAGAGCATTGATTCTAGGAATCTCATTAGACTCACCTGAGACTCTGTTAAAGTACATTGGTGGTCTGCATAGCTACATAAGGCACACTATCCTCATGTTTAATCCCACTAGTATAGATGAGGTATTTGTTCAAGCTACACATCTAGAAGCTAGAGGAAAGAATGGAAATCCAAAAGTTGGGTGATCATCCCAACCGACTGCAAGTAAGAATAAGGATAAAAGAAAACAGAAATGGAAAGCAAGGAAGGCTAACACTACACAGAAAAGAAAGGCCTCATGCACTCATTGTAAGAAGGATGGGCATGATGATGAGCACTGTTGGATTCTGCATCTGGAGCTGAGACCTAAGAAGTTCGAGGGTAGAAAGAAGAAGACAACTGCAACTATTCAGAAATATTTGGGGTTAGAATCAAGAGATGAAACAACCATTGCAGCCACAGGTATAAAAGGTAAGAATTTTAAAGCATCTACTAGTAATTCTACACAATCTACTATTGATGAAGAAAATGAGAGAAAAAGACATGCGCTTTTCTATATTCAAGTTATTTCCAAACATCAAAATATTGATACTTTGTTTGATAGTGGCTCACAAGTAAATTTAATTTCTGAAGAAATTGTAAAGAAATTGGGATTACTGACTACACCTCACAGGAAACCATACCCATTATGATGGTTAAATGATAAAGCACAACTACAAGTGACTAGACAATGCAAACTCTAGTTTTTCTTTTAGGCTAGCAGTTGTAGATGAGGTTCAGTTAGACATAATTCCTTTGGATATATGTGGAATTTTTTTAGGAAGTCCTTACTTGTATGACATAAAATATATTTTCTATAGAGCTGAGAACAAGTATCTACTTGTTAAAGATGGAATTGAATACTTTGTAAGAGCTCATAAGCTCAAGAATAATTATACTCTCATAAACTCAGGGGAGATGAAACAAATGATAAATTCATGCAAACAATTTTTACTGATGGTTGTAAAGGAAAAGAAACCTGATAAAACCAATATATTTGAGGGTTGTGATGCTAAACAACAAGTTGATTTAGAAAAAGTTGTTTTAGAGTACGATATCTTGTTTCAAGAACCTAAAGGTCTGCCACCCAAAAAAGAAATAGTGCATGAAATTAATTTGCAACAAGATGCTCCATTTCCTAACATTGGAATGTATAGGTTGTCCGCTTTAGAGAATTCATAAATCAAGAAGCAGGTGTAGGAGTTGCTCATGAAGGGGTTCATCAGACCTAGCACATCACCATGTGGGTCACCAATCGTTTTGGTGAGAAAGAAAGATGGCTCGTGGAGAATGTGCATTGATTACTGAGCACTGAATAAGATAACAATAAAAAATCGTTATCCCCTTCCTCGCATAGATGATCTCTTAGATCAATTGAAAGAAGATGTTTATTTTCCCAAGTTAGACCTGCATAGTAGATATCATCAGGTTAGAGTGGCAGAACAAGGTGCATGGAAGACTGCTTTCAAAACAAAGCAGGGATTGTATGAGTGGCTGGTTATGCCTTTTGGCTTAACTAATGCTCTTGCTACTTTCATAAGAATAATGAATGATGTACTCAGAAATTTTCTTGATGATTTTGTTATTGTGTATCTGGATGACATTATGATATTTAGCAAAACATGGGAAGAAGACTTAAAGCATGTTAAGCAGACACTAGATGTTTTGAAAAGAAAAAAGCTTTATGTTAAACTCTCAAAATGTGAATTTGGAAAAACATCTTCGAATTATTTGGGACATATAGTAGGGGCTGGTGAATTGAAGATAGATCCCTCTAAGGTGGCAGTCATTGTAAACTGGCCTAAACCCAAATCTGATACAGAAGTTAGGAGCTTCTTAGGAGCAGCACAATATTGGAGAAAGTTCATTTCTAACTTTTCCTTAATTGCAGCTCCCTTACATGCTTTAACAAGATTGAACAAGGTGTTTCAGTGGGGAGGAAAATAGCAGAAAGCCTTCGACACCTTGAAAGAAAAGATTAGTACATCACCAGTACTAACACTGCCTGATCTTCAAAGACCATTTGAGATCCAAACGAATGCTAGTGACTATGCCATGGGAGTAGTACTGACACATCACGGTAAACCCATATGTTATCATTCTAAGACATTTAATTCTGTAGTAGTTAACTATCCCACATATGATAAAGAATGTATGCATTAGTACAAAGTGTGAAAAAGTGGAAACATTACTTAATGGGAAAAGAGACAGTTATACATATTGATCATCAACCACTTCAATATCTACACTCCCAAACTAAGTTTCAGTAATCAAGACATTATAGATGGATGGGTTTTCTACAACAGTTTCATTTAGTCATCAGATATAAAAAGGTCATACACAATAAATTTGCAGACGTTATATAGACCCATTATAAATGCATATACTATACTTAAGCATAATTCTTTGTTACATGAGAGCTACATTGAAAAATATGCTCAAGATATAGAATTCAAAGATGTATATGAAACTTTAAGTCAAGGCAAATGAATAAAAGAATTGGATTATCATGTAAAGGACCGACTCCTATATCATTGTGGGAAGCTATGCATTCCATGGACTGGAAGAGTAAAGATAATTCGAGAAGCAAACACTTCTCTAATATCGGGTCACTTTGGGGTAAGCAAAATAGTTGCACAACTGCAAAGTTTTTGTTATTGGCCAAAAATGAACGAGACAACTTCTAGATATGTAAGAGGGTGTACTATGTGTGCTAAAAGCAAGCCCAGCAATAGAAAACTAGGCTTGTACACTCCATTACGAATTCCTTCTCATCCTTGGGAAAGTGTTTCCATGGATTTTGTTGGAGGACTACCTAAATATAGGAAATATCATGATTATTTGTATGTTGTTGTGGATAGGTTCAACAAAATGTGTATTTTGGTACCTTGTAATAAATAGATTACAGCTGAACAAACTACAAAACTGTTCTTTCAACATGTATGGGTTCATTTTGGATTACCCACTTCCATTGTATCTGATCAAGACACCCGATTTGTGGGATAGTTTGGTCAAGTCTATGGGAACTGATGGACATCAAACTAAAGAAAAGCACAACTTTCCATCCACAAATTGATGGCCAGACAAAAGTAGTCAACGAAACAGTGATCCAGTTACTTAGGGGATATTGCAGTAAACATCCTAAGCTTTGGGGTGAACATTTGTGTTATGTGCAACTTGCTTACAACAGACCAAAACATTCTTCTACATAGAGATATCCTTTTGAGACCTGTTTTGGTTTCACACCAAGGTCACCTTTGGATTTTGTCTTTGGTAAGGACACAACAGTTGAAGGACACAACAATGTGTACAGGGCAACTAGGTTCATTTAGCAAATCCAAGAGATTCACCAGGCAGTACAGGAACAACTAGAAAAGAGCCAAGCTAAATACAAGGTAAGGCATGACAAGCATCAGATGGAGCATAGTTTTCAAGTTAGTGATCAATTCTGGTTGTATATCAATAAGAACAAGATGCAAGGTGAAGGTTAAAAGCTAAAGCCTATTAGGTATGGACCTTTCAAGATACTTGAGAAAATTGGTGAGAATGTTTTTCACCTTGATCTACCAGCTTACATGCACATCTACTCAGTTGTAAATGCAGACAGCTTGAGACTATTTGAACCTTCGTTAATTGAAGATCCTGAAGAACAGAGTCAATTGCCTTCTATTGATGACTTGTTACCTGAATATCTTAATGAATTATAGGAAGACATAGTTCTAGACAGGAAGGTGAGGACGATATGTAGGGAAGATGTTGAGTACCTCAAAATTGGGCTCAAGGGTTCAAAGCCAAGCTGCGCAAAGTGGATAGAGATTGGACAAGTGAGACAATTGTACCCTCACTTAGTCGATGCTTGAAAACAAACTTTTGGTGGTCCAAAATATTTTTCAGTGGGAAGGTTGTGATCTGAATTGGATCCTTGACAACTATCAGAGTTCTGTGATTGTTTCAAACTATGACAGACTTCAAAATTTTGTAAAACAATGAGCTATCAGGAAGGACCTATGGATAGTGGCAGTTTGTAGCTAGCACAGAACGATGAGGACCTCGGTCAAAGCGCATTGACCGAGGCCCATGGAGACTGCACAGTGGCACAAACTAGCAAATGGGAAATCCAGATCAGAAAACAGAGGCTGTTTCTGATGTGTGATTAGCGCAAAGTGCTAATCACGCATCGCTGGGGAAAACCCCTCGAAATGGAAAAACCTCGAGCGCTTGGTCACAAGGGAAGCCAAAGAACCATGGAAAAAGTACTGAAATGACAAGCGAGCCCTGCGCTCCAAAACTGGTGGAATATCGGAGGTGTTTCACGTGGTAAGCGGGTTTGTCAAAGGACCTAGCGATTCCATACGTTGGATGATGCGTGTTTGACAGATGAGAGAGAAAACCACTCTCATTGTGGGCTAACATTCGAGCAAGTCAACCGCAAAATAAGAACGATAATCATAGGATCTGGAGGCTCTAGATCTAATGGTGGAGATTGCACCTAATGGGAGACCAGATTTGGCGGAAGAAATAAGCTACAACATATAAAGATTTGAAGTCCAATTTGACCGCTGAGCTGGCAGATGAATCATCTCACAAAGTAACTGAAATAGCAAATCGTCAAAGAAGAGCTGGTGCTTAGTTCATGAGAGGACAAGTGACCACCTCCCTAAGAAATGTTACACAATAGCGATGACACAGAAACATGGAACTCCAAGCGGACAGAGGCAGACGATCTGAAGAGGTAGAACAGGAAGTGAACAGTCATGAGACAAATTGGCTTTAAGCCACGAATAGACAAAGAGCAGAGACATGGAGAAGGAGACAGTGAGATAGAGGAAACAAAACAGAAAGTGAAGCAGAGAACAGAGAGCCAAGCTGACCTGCAGAGCTAACGCAACATTGAGCAGATAGAACCAGGCTTGAGAGGTTCAAGAAATCCCTGAGAGGATATCTGTCGGGAACTGAGTACCAAATTGGACTCATCCCATCAAGACCAGTTGAGGTCGATACTTGGTAAGGGGGAGTTTGTGCACTCAAGTGGCTTGGGGAATCCAAGAACAACCCTACTAAGCATCATATGTTTCAAGAGACTCAAATTGAGCTCTGCATTGTAAAAAATCTGCTTAAAGACATAGTAAAGAAGGCCAGCACTAAAAGCTGGACCAAGAGACATAGCCCAGGAGGATTGGGTGAATTCCTTATTAAATTATTGTGTTTTTGTATTTTCTTACTATGTTTTCTCGTATTGTTTTCCAGTGTCTGTTTATTTTGAAATCTTATTAATCAGTTGCCTAAGATAACATAGACACACACCAGCACATGAGTCTGTAATACCTACATTAATTAATTAACTGAGATCATATATAAGTGATTTTCAGATCAACAAATAGACTGTGCCTTGTTCACCTAAGAAGTGAATATAACTCATCTTAGGCTGCTCATTTCCAATTTAAACTTATCCCGCTTAACAAGTTATAAGTTACCAAGTCAAGGCTCACATCCAACCATGTCCATAAAACAACTAAGCAACATAGTTTACATCTTGACATTTCATAACACCTGGCACGTCTAACAATCCCTTGGAAACATAGTTTACATCTTCTTGATTTGGGAATTATTATTTTGTAAATGTGACCCTTGAATATGCCATGAAAACCCTCCAAAACATTCTTAAATGACGGGAAATCCTCTTCATGTGTGAAGCTTGTGAAATGTGACAAGTCATCTAAGATACCTCCAAATATTTGATTTATGTCTTAGGGAATGTGAAAGATACCCTTAATAGAAAACATGCATAAAAATTTGTAGGAAAGTACCCCAAATGTGAGATGTTTCCACTTGTGCAATTGTGCTTCCAAATATGTGAACTAAACAACAAAACACACCTTAAAATACATGAATGTGTCTCAACATGTGAAGGAAAAAGTAACCCTTACCATAGTCTTCCTCCGTTGGAAATTTGGGCATTTTGTCACAAGGTATCTTCTCTTATTTGGAAAGAGGACATAAACAAGATTTTAGATGTTTCTAAATGGAGTACTCTTCACTTATGTCCTTCTCCTTTACACCACGTGATACAAACGCCAATTTTCATAATCTTGACTATGATGTTATTATTTTGTACATGTGACCCTTGACTATGCCATGAAATCCTCCAAAACATTCTTAAAGGATGGGAGCACCTCTTCATGCATGAAGCTAGTGGAATGTGACAAGTTATCCAAAATTCTTCCAAATATGTGATTCATGCCTTGGAAAATGTTAAAGGTACCCTCAATGGAAAAATGAATAAATATTTGTGGCCAAGTTCCCTAAATGTGAGATGTTGCCACTTGTGCAATTGTGCCTCCTTTTGATGCTCAAACTAGCACCCTAGTCATGCAAGACTCACAAGGTGTCACTTTGGGTCAACTCAGGGTTGTTGGCACTGTCACCTTATCAGTGAATCCTCTCATTTTGGATTACTTATTGAATCTTGGGGGTATCCCAAAGCAAAAATTTACGAGGTCTTTTATGTGACTAGATCACTAGCACTAAAAACCATCTTTACATTGGTTGGTTCAACATCTTGATGATCACTATCCTATTGACCACAAATTTTGTATTCATTATTGCTTTAATTGCAACACCTCCAATAGATATTGATGGTGTTCATGAGCCTATTTTTGGTTCTCTTTTTTATGAAAACAATATTATCTCCAACGTCATTATTCGATGAATGACTACACAACAAGGACCCTATGAGACAATCGTTCATGTTGTCGACGTAGTTCCCACACGACACAAACATTCGATGGTCTATCATAGACAAACACTCGATGATGGGTTTCATAGATACCCAACCTATGACAACGAGCTGCATTCTATTGCTGAAACCTGTAAGCAGTGGAAGAATTATATTCTAGCAAAGGAAATGGCCATCCACACCAATTGAAGGCCTTTTCCTACTCTAGATATTACTTTGGGAGTTAGTGCCCCTAGATTTTATGTCATGTTTTCCCTCAACCAAGCATGGTAATATATGTGTTCTTGTTGTTTTTTATTGCTTCCTTAGGATGGGAATTTCAACATCTTGTAAGAATATTGTCGCAACAAAATCCACTCATTAGTTCTTCTTCGAGCATATTTTGGTAAATTTTGGGTTTCCAAAGACCATATTTCTTGATAGGGATAGTAGGTTCCTTAGTATTTTTTGGTTTAACCCTTGGTCCATGATGGACATAAATATTGCCCAAACTCATTACCTTCCATCCCTAGATTGATAAATAAAAAGGAGTAGTCAATAGGTTTATATATTATAGATGTCTTTAGAGTATACAATTGTGAGCCTCCACATACACGTGTTGAAATCCTTCCATATTTTCAACATAAATTTGACATAGCTCTTCATATTTCTATTGGCCACAAGCCTTTTCAGATGTAGCTATATTCATGGTATAACACATGAAGATACCTCCTATACTTAGAACGAGGTAAGTAAAGTATCCAATTTTGAGGAATGTATCTGAAAAAATCAACAATGAGTTCATGGTATTTTGTAGAAAGTTGCAAGCTCGAAGCACAAGTAGATACATAATCCATTGGGTTCCACATAACTCCAAGTACAAGTAGATACACAATCCATTGGGTTCCACATAAGTTTCAATTTGGTGACGAGGTATGGTTGGACTTGCATAAAGGGAAATTGAAAAACTCCTATAAGAAGCTCATACCACTTTGACATGAGCCTTATGTCATAACTAAGGCTATGAGTGATAATTCTTTTGAAGCTAGCTAAAATAAAAGAGATGATCACATCATTACTGACCTAAGTTATTGTGATATTCTACTTGAATGACATTAGATAACTACACCAGAGATTTTAAAAATTGTGATTTTAAAGTTTATTATATTAAAGTATGTCATTGTGACTAAATTTTTTAAATATTACACCACTCTAATATTATTTCTCTTATTACTAATTTTTTAAAATATGATCACTCTAATATTATTCTTCTTACATGCTCCAGGTTCGAGAGCTTATATGTATGATAATACCATTGCAGGCCAGCCATATCTCTGCCTTGCTTGTTTTACAGTCCTCTCTACCTCGGATTTCCATAACCCAAAACTTTTTTTTGTCCATTTGGGGGATGAAATTGCCTTTGTCAATGTGAGGGGAGTGGGAGGGTGACAGGGTGGGCAGTGGGTGGTAAGGGGTGGGCAGGGGGAGGGGGGACGTGGGTTTAACCCAAGACTCTTGCAATTGGTCTCGATCTTAAACCATACCCATATGAAAGCACAAACGAATATGAAGATGCCCACGTTGACAACAGTGGAGGATTTGATTCGAGCTCGACCATCATGGTAGTTGTAACGGTGTTGTTACAAGAGTTAGGGTGAAAATGTGAACTGAGATGGATTGAAGAAAACTCCACTGTGTCTTGCCAAGGCGTTCGGGGATGGAACAAGAGGTATGCATTCAATATGCCTATTTCTTTGTACTTTTCTGCATACTTTTTGGGTGGTTATCCACACACACACACACACACATATATATATGGATTTGATGACCTCCTATTATCCATTACAAGTGTTGTTGGTATCTATTGAGGACAAAGATCATAACTCTTTTCACTTATTTTCTAGATCCTGTACTTCTTGGAGAAATGCTCCTTAATCATGGTCTTTCCTCCCAAAAGTTACATTCAAATGAAAAATATCTTTTTGCACAATTGTTTAATCAGGTTCAAACCAACAAGGGAAAGCACAAAAAAAATGGAATCAAGGGAAACACTGCAACCATTAAAGTCGATAATTGATTCCTACCCTATTGAAACATGTGACTTAAACTACATGTACATATTTAAGTGCTAATATAGGCGCCTAGTTGGGGATGTGGGCCTTTCTCGGGAGCACATGATGGCCACATAATCTTATTCCATACATAAATCCAAACATAAATTCTCCATATTTTATAAATGTAATACCTTCTTCCTTTGTGTGTGAAGACCATGCAAAACTTGGATATATGTATATCGGGGTATTCATAGGCTGCTACCTCTGTCATTTCTAGTCTGAAAAAGAGTAAAGGCACATCTTCTTCTTCTAGGTAAGGATGTCTAATACCATTTATACCCCTTTTACTATCCCTATTGTTGAATATTTGATGTAGGTACAGAAGGGGTGTGTTTATAATTGTAAACATTGTGCCCTTTGAATTTGGTATGATGTTGTAAATTTTTCAGAGTGACAAGTCCTTTTCCCTTTTGGGGACAAAAAGACTCATTCATCATGTTAGTTTATCATATATTAAGTGTAAATATTTCTATTCAATTCATATTTTTTGATTAGAATGTTCATATGATTCAAAGTGAGACCAACTCCATGTTTCTCAAATGCTAAGACAAATGTTGGAGTAATCTTAGCCAACATAATCCCAAAATCAACCAAGCTTGTGTTCTGAGGATTATCTCTGCCATGCATTACCATTATTTCCTTTGGAAGTTCATCTTGTTTGACAAGACCTGGATTTTCATCGTCCTTTTTAAAGGCGTCTTCATTTACATGTTTCTAAGTATCTTCATCAATTTAAACTCCACATCAATTCCAAATTTATTTTAAAATCAAAGTTGGTTTGATTTTTATTAGCTGAATTTTCATTGAACTGATCCATCAAAATAGGACTAGAGGTATAATTGCACATATGTTCCTCATGCTAGACAATGAAAACATCATTTATGAAATCTAGATTGTACTTCTGTAATTGAACAATGACTTTTTCTTTTGTATATCTAGGTCACTCATCAATGTTCTTGGTGTATCTGTCATTTTCAAATGCCAAACTTGTATTATCATACAATGAGTTTTGCAGGGAGGCTTCCTTGTCGGAACACATTTCCTTGTCATAATGACCATGATTTTCATACAGGGGAGAGCCTTCAAAATGAACCATATATGACTTGAATCTGTTGTTTTCCAATTTCAATTAATGGCTTCAATGCCTTCATCATCAAGGGAGTGAGGGAATGTTACTTGAAACTTAGTACACTACTCCTATATCACCTTTTCCATTGTATCATAAATTAGGTAGTCATTAACATACATAAAATGGGACTTGTGACTGCTAAATTCAATTTCGAAGATCATTTTCTCAACACCTTGGCTAGAAATACTAGCCATATTAGAGTTTGAGGCACCTTCTTCAAGACCGGGTTCATCAATTCTTATTTCCTTCCATGTTCATTTTCATGAGAATTAGGGGTTTTCCATCAAATCAGAATAGACAGAAAGTGTCTCTTTGATTTCAAAAGGTAGATTAAGATAAACTTCATCCAAGAATCCCATAGAAGTCTCATCAATAGCAAGAAGAAAGGTCTCTATTTTTATTTCATCACATGTATCCATCATAATCACTAATTTGGTGGTGAGAAATACACCCTAAATAGATTGGAGTGAGATCAAACATGTTTCACCATTGGGTGTGTTACCACTCAAACCAGCTGGGGACCTAAAGGGGGTTCCTAAGAGGGCAACTGCTAGGTCAAGGGCAATGGTGGATGCCTAGTCCATTGTCACAACAACTAAGTCTCCTTGCTCTTTATAGACTTTCACCGATGGGAGGAGTCCCGGTAGTGCAAGGATCACTTTGTAAAGTAGACATTGATGAATAGGTGAGGAGTGACCCTAAAAACCCTTTCGCAAGGATGGAGTGATTAATGGAACTTTCTTTCTCTTTAAGCAAGGGACTTGGTCCATCAAGGGTAAGGGGTGAGGATTGGAGCATTGAAAGAGAAATGATAGACTTATAAAGGGGGTTTTAAATCCCTATAATCCTTGGAAACTTGGATTCCCAAATGGTCTTTGACAAATAGCCTTTATTGAGAAGTGGGACCACATAGGGCCAAGTGGACCCAACCTAGGTTCGAAGATGGAATGTAGCAGCCAATGATGTTCCTATCCTGGAAAAGGTGAGGGGAAAGAACCAAACATGAATATTTACTTCGAAAGGTTGAATTGATCCTATTGAGGTATAGCCTTGGGGATGCCTAGGAAATTTTTTGTCATAGAGCTAGGGCTTAGGATTCCCGAAGATTACATTATTAGAATTGCCTCAAATTTGGAGGAGAGAGAGGGGACCCACCATCACAGTAGCCTAGAGGAGAGTAAAATTTTTCCTTGGGTCAATTCCCTAGAAATTGATGCCCTAGGTGACCTAATGGGGCTCGACTTGGAGAAAGAGGAAAAAATGGTAAAAGAAAGGTTAAAATGATCACCCCTTTTAGGAACAATGCCTAATTTACTTGGGGACATGGAGTCAAGGATAATGATGCGTAAGAACTTGGTTTCTTGATCAAGGAGTCCCAAAAAGTCAACTTCATCTAATGTTGAGAGAAAGAAAAGAAAGTGACCTTCAAGCATTTATACTTCAAAGGAAATGATGCAATATTATAGAGATAAATAAATATTTAGAACATTTCATTCGTATAACATTGGCTCATATATTAAGTTAGCTAAAACATGCCCAATTCCACATTTCAATAATGCAACAACTAGCCCTAATTTTAACAGTATGCAACAACAAAAATAATAAGAATAAAATCTACTTATAATGTTATAGAGTATATATAACTAGCATTTCATTTGCATAATAAAGCTACAAGACAAGAGAAATATCCCAAATCCATACATCAAAATTCATCCATCTCCAAAAAATATTTACCAAGGAAAAAGTGTGAAATTAGCCCATGGGCCCCTAATGATAAAATAATGTGAAAATAGTAACTTCTATTAGTGACAAGCCCACCAAAATAGCTCACAAGTGTAAAACTAAGCCTCACAAGGGGAAAAATAATAATATGTGCATGTCGTAGGGCCCTCCAAAGGCTCAATAATATCTTGAAGTGCCATAATAAGGAATAAATTCCTCGGAATATGATGGACAAGGGGGTGGCCCCTTTTTCTCCAAGTACTAGATCTCTGGTGCTCACAGCAGGTCTGAGGGCACATTAATGGCCCCATGGGTCTCCATATGAACCAGAGATGCCTGTAGATCCTCCACAACAGTCCAAATGGTGGAATGAATGCTTCCATAACATCGTATAAGTGATGGGACACCTGCCAAGAGTGTGGGGCTCCTGTGGGGGCTTGCTAGGCATAGTGTACGAAACATATCACCATCATCCCAAAAGTGGATTGCTAGTAGTCTTTGAACATCCATGAAGATCTATGGAGTGTTGTCTACTACTGTGGAGGCCCATGACTCTCTATGCACATCCTACATGTGCTAGTGTAGACCTCTAGGGTTCAAGATCCCATATAGGGAAACCAAACCCAAATGGAAACCACCTGCAATCCTTCATAAGGTCTAATGCATCCCCTAGGCTTCTAGTACAACTAGTAATTAAAATAATAAGGTAAAATAGCTTACACATCATGGATAGAAAAGTGGGTAATTCATAATGGCATGCCCTTCCGTAGTGGGCTTTGGCATGTGCTAGTGTCTCCAAGCTCCAAAGGGGGTTAGCCAAGTACCTTATTAAGTGGTTTCAATCTTTAGAGGGGCTAGTATGTCCAAGGTACATCCCTCTAATGGAGGTGGAAAGTGACAAATAAGTGAGATGGAATAATGAATGAGAGGGGCAACCTTGGGCCACATAGTGGGGTATAAGGATAGCTAGATAAGGGGACACTAACACTTGGATATGTAATGTATTGGAGGGAGAAGTCGTGTTACATGAGGTGCCTCAACCTTG
The DNA here is from genome assembly GCA_000404065.3 of Pinus taeda. Classification (NCBI taxonomy): domain Eukaryota; kingdom Viridiplantae; phylum Streptophyta; class Pinopsida; order Pinales; family Pinaceae; genus Pinus; species Pinus taeda. The sequence continues at coordinate 12,042 of APFE030205652.1, read as the reverse complement.
ATTTTTCCACCCTTCTTTATACGCCATTAACCTTTTATGAATTTTCTTTAATAACTACTTGAGGCTTAAAGGACAAGAGCATGATGTGTAAGATATAGTAGTGATTACCCCTTTTAAGGTAGGACAGTTCATTTCCCTCAAGGGGTTGGGACAATCATGGGTTCCTGAATGATAAATGGGGCTCATCCAGTTCCTATGGAACCAAGGTGATGGCCATGGATGGGGTAGGGCTCATGAATTGGCTTTTGCCCACGTGTTAATGATTTTTGTCCCACCCATATTTTACATTTTGTGGTACAATTTCTTGTGAAATGTGGCCAATTATGATTTTTACTTTTCTTTTATTTGCTTCAACCTTCGGGGCATCATTCTAGGCCTGACCCAAGGTGGGGGAAATGGGATAGGGAGGCTAGCCCTATGTGGACCCAAAATTGGAATGTGGACCCAGGTGGGAGAAATGATGAACGGGAGTATCGTGAGTGGAAAGGGAGTAATATGTGTGGACTGCCTACCCAAAGTCAAGGTTTCCCAAGTAGTACCACCCTAGAACCAAATGATCAACAAAGGAGATCCCATGGGACTAAGATTCAAGGGTAGCAACCAGAAGATATTAAGGAGACAAGAGTACAAACTAAGCCTACTCTTTCTGCAAAATCCCCCCATCAATCCATACCCAGTGTTAGCACCTAAATCTGCCTTAGGCTGAAGGAAGGCAAAATTCAGGGTAAATAAATATGGAAGCAAGAGGCAAATTTTGATAAATGACTGAGTTTCTGGGATGTATGGGACCAACGAACAACATGAGTAGAGAATTTAACACAAAGGCACAGATTATTTCGTGAGGCAAGACAAGCAGAAATTCTAGCAATTAAATTTGAAATAATGCGAAATGGAAATATCGTTTAGGAGGGTGAAAAGGGCATAAATGCATGAATCCTTTTCAACAAAAGAAGAACACAGAACGTGAAACTTTCCCAAAGGCAGAGCAATAAACATGAATTCTACCTTATCTTTCTTAGAAAATTTCACTAGAAATGAATATGAATGAACTGTGAAACATAACAAAATACATATGAAACAGAAAGAGAATACATTTGCTACACCCACACCACATGAATCTCATGAACCAGAGCTGCTGCCTTTCATTAATTCTCTGTCAAAATATACAATGAGTAACTGAG
>APFE030205629.1:33530-61871 GCA_000404065.3 Pinus taeda | reverse complement strand
TATTTGTGATTGACTTGCTCCTTCAGTGTCAATGTTTAGACCTGAAAATTCTTCCTGTAAAGTCAAGAAATTGTTTATTTGTGTATCATCATCAAACACCTGCCAGTCCTTGACATTATTTGGGACAGATGGTCTGTGTTTTATCTTGGCCGTAAAACAGTGGTGGGGCTCGAAAGGTAGCTTACAGGTACTTGCAAATGTGGCCAAACTATGAGCATGAAGATTCTGGACTCTAGGAATTTTGGTAATCTGAAATTCAGTGAAGGAATTTAGTAATTCAGCAGCAGCAGACCTATAAGACCTCAGTCTTTTGTCATTGGTGACAAAATTACCCTTTACTTGCTGGGTAACTAGGTCTAGGTCTCCTAGGATTGAAACTTTTATGGCTTGTAGGGATTTTACTAACTTGAGGCCTAGTAGGAGAGCTTCATATTCAGCCATATTGTTAGTGCACTTGAAGTTCAGTCTATAGGCTCGGCCCTCTGCATGGCTGTTTTGTTTATTGTGTATCCAAACTCCAGCTCCTGCCCATAACTTGTTGACTGACCCATCAAGTTCAAGGAACCATAGGATCTCTTGTTCTAGGGGAGACTTAATAGCTTCTCTGTGGTCTGGGATTGTGAGTTGAAGTTTTGGTTCTTCATTTAGTTTGTCTTTTAGAACAGTCTTATCACTTGATTGGATCAGCTTTATTTCTGGAGCTGTAGCTTGTTCATTAAAGTCCTGATCTTGTTTGAGTGTCTTGGTATCATCATCATTTGTAAGACATGAATTATCATTAAAGAGAATATATGAATCTATATCAGAATGGACAGCATATATGGGGAAGTTTTGAGGCTTTTCTTCACTGTTGACCATGTATTTCATGAGTGACTCTCTATATAGTCTCTTGGGTTGACCGAAGATTGTGATTGTGGCAAATGACATGTCTAATTGTAGGGACCCTTGAAGTTTAGCCCCCCATGATCTTGAAAACAACATTCCATATTTGGGTGGAATATCAGCAACGACAACATCCATTAAGATTGTTTTATTTGGATATTGGACAAGGGATACACACAAGTCTTTTATCAAGCCTAAAAACTTAACTTGGCTAGAATCAAATGAGAATAGGTCCTTATATGGTCTAGTAATGTCCAGATTCAGTCTTTCCATGACTCATTTTGGAATCAGGTTATGAGAGGCACCTGATTCAAACATTGGATTGTGTAGTATCTTGTCATGGATATGCAAACTAACATAAAAAGGTAAGATCCCTGTGCCTGCTGTTTTTCCATCAACCTCTGGACCGAACAACAATTCTGGGGTGTCATCCAACACATTGTCATTATCTTTGTTTCAAGTGAGTTGGAGGGACTTCTTAATCTGTTGTTTGTAAGTGTCATGCTTGGCTAGTTCTGCAAGAGGGATGGCTACTTTCAGTTTGCCAATTCCAGCTTCCAAGTCAAAGGGTTTTTCAGATTGAACCTTAGTGTTGTGGGTGACCACCTTTTCTTTGTTTAGTAAGTTTTCTTCTTGATCCTTGTCTTGATCTTGGGGCTTGTGTTTTTCATTCACCTCTTGAGGAATTTTATTTGGATTACGCTGCTGTGTTGAAGGAAGTTGTTCAGTCACTTCTTCAACGGTTATCTCCTTTGTAAGTGAATCAATTGTGTTAATCGGTTCTGTGACTATGGCCCTCTTAGGCTGCAGTCTGTCCTTTGTTTTTTCAGGCTATGTTATGTTTACAGTTCTACTTCTTAGTTTGTATTGTTTATGAGCTTCATAAACAGCTGTGTCATAGCCTTGTTTGAAGTCAAATGACTCACCTGACTTGGTTTGGAATTGTTCAATGTCATCATCTTTATGATCTTCTTGACTTAGGAAAACTTGATGCTGATCATTAAGGCCCATTAGTTTGATGTGGGTGTCATCCACTTGCTCACCTGAAGTGGATTTTTCAGCATAGTTTTCCTGGAACAGAGGTCTTATCTCTGGATCAAAATTAGCCTTGCCAACATTAGGGTTTTGATTTCTCCTAAAGTTTGGATTCCTATTAGGGTTGTTTTGCGGTGCTTCCCATGATGCTTTTCTCTCAACCGATTCCACTCTATTACCCAATCTATTCATACCATTAATTATTGCATCAAGTTTTTGGTCAAAGGCTGAGGGTTCCTCTTTGTATATGTTTCTCTTTTCCAATCTCGCCCTATTTCTTTTAGCAATCAGGTTTTCTTCTATTGTGACAACAACCTTTTGGGCATCTTGGAGAGTTTTAGGTGATCTTTCCTTCAACTGATATGCCATGTCAGGATCAAATCCATCAGGGAATTTGTATAAAGCCAAATCAGGGGGAGGTCTTAAGTTTTGTGGTATTGCGTTGTATACATTGTTGAATCTAGCACAATACTCCAGAATGGTCCCTTGAGGACCTCTCTTAATCATGTCATATTCACCAAGTATATGCAGGGTATCTTTCTTTTTCTCCCATCTGTTAGTAAAGGCTTGGTAAAGCTCATCAGGGGTTGTGATGGTATTTACAGGAAGTGACCTGAACCAAGTTCAGACATCACCTGTTAGGCTTTGGACAAAAATTCTCATCCTCACACTATCATCATCTATCTCATAGTTCTCAAAGTGATCCTGCATCCTCCTGGTATGTTGAATAGCAGAGTAAGGGACAGTGGAGTCAAAATATGAGATATTGGCTTGGTAATCCTGAGGTAAAGCTGCAGGATTAGCAGGTAATTGCAGAGGTGCATATCTGTTAGCCATATTGACAAGGTTTGCAGGATTGACAAGGGCAACTGGGACAATAGGAACAATGGGTACCACAGGGGTAACAGGTGTAGCAGAACCTAGAGTGTTGGTCAAGGGAGTATGTGAAGTGGATGAAGATGTGGGAGGGGGGCTTTGAGATGTGGAAGGAGAACTAGGGGAACTGGGGTTGGACCGAAAAAGAACCTTGATTGGAGTGGAAATGGGGTTGGGGTGAACCGTCTTTGGACTTAAGTTAGCAAGCTTATCTGGCCCTTGATGCTTCTTAACAAATTTAGGGATTGTGTTAGGATTTTCAAAGACAGGGGGTGGATTTGGGTCAGGATTTGACCTAGTGTACCGTGGATTCTTCTTGGGAGCCAGTTTCTAAACTAGTTTCTTGAGTTTTTTAGGAAATTTTTATATCTGCAAGGACTGGACAAGATTTTGAAATGGCTATATATATCTCAAAGCTAGTATGAAGATTGACTGAAGCAGCTCTTCCCTAAAGCTGTTAGTGTTAAACAGAAACAGTTTTGAAGGCTTCCTGACTAATATTCAGGTTTCAATTGTAGCTTTAGGAGATATATAGTAATTAGAAAATCCTAAAGAGTTCCCCAGTGGAGTCGCCATTTATGTTAACACCAAGGTTATTCCCTTTGACTCCCAAGGCAATATACGGCCGGGGTAACCACTAACAAATATTTGGATTACAGCTTCTAGCCCAACTGTAATCAGAGAGGGCTCTCTCTTTAAGGTTTGTCTCTATTCTGTGGAGATTTTAGGCTAGTTATGAAGTAAGGGTTTTGGTTTATGTTTGGTTGGAAGGATGTCTTTCTGTACCTAAAGTGGAAATCTGCAGATAATGTTAGTTCATTGGGCAATGGAGTCTGTGGCTACTGGTTTTTTGAAATCTTGAGTTTGAGCAGCTGGAATTACAGGGCCATTTAAATACTTCATAAAACAGACTTGAAATTATGATGGTGAAATGTAAACAACCAGTGAAAAACAATTAAGAATTTTCCACTAAGCTAGGGTGTGAGAAAGAGATATATTCCTCAGGAGCAAACTTGAATTCCTGAAACAATGATCACTGTGAAAGATATAGTGTGAAAGGGTAGCAATTAAGAATTACACTTTTACTACTATAACTGAAGAAAAACATTTATAATAGCTTAGATTGAGTTCAGGGTAATCTGTGATTAAATCCTGGAACTATTATTTTTCCTTGCCATTAACTATAAAGCACAGAAGCATGAAAGAGATATGAAAGACAACAAAACACATAACAAAGAGTTGTAAGGAAAACTTATTGTGCCATGAAATACGCGCAGGAATCCTGTAACTTTTAGCTAAACACCACAATGCATCAAAACAACACAGAGCTTTGGAAATTCCACCGCCTTTGTATTACTTCTCTGAGAATTTACAGTAAAAGAACTATAGAAAAGATCTCAATAACATCCAACCCCTGCAAACTCATGTGAGGGGTAATATATAGAAGTGTTTCATAAAAAATATCTCAGGCATTGAGTCATCTGAGAAATAAAATATCTTCATCAACTCGTACAGAAATAGTCAATAAGACGTTATTGCAGCTTTCAATACAACATAAATTCTCTTTAATTCTGTCAGAAGATTTCGACCTTTGGAGGTCACTGAGTCGGTTGAGCGCTTTGTTATAACTGATGAATGACGTGTCTGTGCAGCTCTGTTCTCCTGTAGCTTTTTGGCCCTGTCACCTGTGACTGTCAGTACTGCTGTGGTGGCCGAATGGTTTTGCTGAGTTGGCTCAGCCTCTTTTCTCCATATATGCTGATATATCAAAATTTTCCTGTGCATAACAACTTACATATTTCAAAAAAACTTAATTACTGGCTCTGGTTTAGCAGTAATTGTATCAACCCATTCCAGACTTCCTGTGTGGGCAATTGATGTCTCAAAATTTCCTCTATGGTCTCATCTGCCTCTGTATACTTATAAAAATTGGGAGGCGCATCAAACAAGTGATTGATTTCATTCATGATAAAGAACAAACTCTCTACCCTATTGAAGAGAGTTTGTCCTGATGTTGGCCCTGATTCTGCTGATGTGCGGGGCTTTTCTGCAATCTGACTTGTAGCAAAGGTGTTGACCCTCTTGGCATAATTTTCATGGGAAAGTAATCTTCCTGAGGTGCCCATTAAGCTAGGAAGACCTCTGTTCTACAATGCTATAAATTTGTCCATGAATTTATTAATGTCTGTCTACATATCCTGGCTTCTTCTCTCTAATGTCTGCATCAGGTTTCTTAGTGTCAGGACCCTTTTGACCATCGAAATGGTCTCAGTCCTGTTGGAAATTCCCATTTTGACCAGCTGAGAACTTGTTCTGTAATTTAGCACATTAATCATTCTGGTGGCAGCCTCAGGCATACTGCCTAGAGGTGCCCTTGCTCTTTGGATTTCCTTATGTGCTTTTCCAATGAGCCCCATCTGCTCATGAATAGCCTCAATGTATTCCCACTGGTCTGTGACGGATTGGCCAATATTGGCCCATAGGACTCTCTTGAGCTCAGTTGTTACTTTATCAAGTGTGAGCTCTTTCTCTAGCTCATTTATCCTTCTCTTGAGAGTCTTTACCTCTCTTTCTCTCTCAGCTATGTTTTGCTTGGATTTATCATATTTTTCATTGAGCTTAGCCAAATTTTCTTTGGCTTGACTCAGCTCTGTCATTTGGGCCTCCAAGACTTGAATTTCATTCCTGAGCTTCTGCATATCAAGGCTTTCAGCCTGCTCTCTTGTTGGTGCTGAGGTAGAGGGTGCTGCTTGCTCTGTCTGCTGAATGGGAGGGGCAGTGGTCTGAGGAGATTCTTCTAGATTGATTGCTTCTAGAGGGGGCTAAGAAGTTTGGCCTGCCTCTTTCTGTTGCAATGCTACTTGCAGTGCAGCCTCTGATTCCTCCAACTTTTCTTGTGTTTGGATGAGTTGTTTATACAGTGACACCAGCATAGCTGTTGCATCCTTGTCTTGTCTCAGCTGGGCAACTTCTTCAGTTTGGGGATGAAGAGTTGCTGGGATCTTGATCATTTTCCGTAATGCTGCCATATCTGCATCCCTTAGCTTCAACAGCTCCTGCACTACTTTGACATCCTTAGGATCATGCCCAAGCTCTATTATGATGTCCTCCAACGCTTTGATCCTATTCTCCTTTGCTTGAGAAGATGCTCGTTCCAACTCAAGTTGTGCAGTTGTATTATTTAGGCTATTTTCTAGCCTGTAGTTCACCAATGTTTTGTCTGGCAAGGAGGCATATACCATCTCACCCGTTTGCTTGTGTAATTCCATCTGATCCATCGGGTGGATGTCCTTGGCAAGGACCTCAAGGTTGGTCCTGATGTAATCTGCAGCTGACTGTGGCTGCTGCACGACTTGAGGAGCTAACTTCTCCTCCTGCTTCCCTCTCTTGTTCCTGCTGGAAGGAACTTGCTGAGGCCTCCATGCTAGGTGGGCACATGCCCAAAGATTTCCCTATTGGCATTTCTTCTTCTGAAAAAGGGTTCAATCTTTGCCTCTTTTCCCCTTGAGTTGTTGATGTAGTGAGGGGAGTCTCTCTGTCCCTTTTCCTGCTTATGTCCTCTCTTTGTGGGGTTTGGAGGACTGAAGCTTTAGCTCTTGTTTCTTGCCTAGGAGGCACCATTTGTGTTGGCTGCTGCTCAGTGACCATTGGGTCCTCTGCTGTTTGCTGTTCTTGCACTGGCTGCTCCTTTTCTTACTGTTGTACCTGTTCTTGCTGTAGTGGCTACTCTAGCTCCATTTCTTTCTCCTTGCCTTTGCTAGAGGCTTGCTCTATAGCTTTGACTGACTTCTGATGTGTTGTGGAGGATGAGGCAGCTGCTCCCTCTATGCTTGTAAGAGGAAATACCTGTGCATGAAGTTCTAAGTCAGCCATCTTAAGGAGATTTCTTCTTACTCTTTCATTTAGTTCTTCTTATGTGACGGGTTCCTCTAATGTGCCTCTCTTCCATTTTGTTTGATTTGCATATTGTTCTATGTGAGGCAACCTTACATGGTCATAACTGGACAGCCTATATTTGACCCTTCTTAAGGTTATGAATTGATTGGGGTCATAAGGTTTCCAGAGGAAACTGGTCTTTAGGCCAAGGCCTTCTAGCATTCTGTCTGCCTCTTGCCAGCCTTCCTCCCTTTTGTTTAAAACAAAGTGGCCCAGTTGGTTTTTCACCTTAAGCCGTGCTTTCTTGCCTTTGCCTGAAAAGTTCTTCACATCATCATTCCCAAACTGCCTGAAGTATTCAAGGGCAAACAATCTCATGGGCACATATTTGGGCAGTCTGTATGGGGGTAACTCACAACCATATATTCTGATAACGATGTAGTTTTGGTAAAAATACCAATCTCCAATGCTGTATACCTTGGACAACTGAAGGATCCTCTGCATCTCATCGGTTAGTCTTGGAGGAGGTGAGCTCAGGAACAGAGACATGGCTGGGTGGATGAAAAGGTCTATAAACTCACAGTAAGTGTATGGAGAATAGGCTCTGCATTGAAAAACTGAGGTCCAATACACTACTGACCTTGGATTTCCTTGTGCATCCACTCTTTTAATATCAAAAGAAAATTTCTCATGTTGATAGTATAAAATTAGGTGGTAGATGTAGGAGTATCTGAACACCCTTTCCTTGATAGGTTCATCAATTGCTCATGCATTTTGTCTGATATATAGGTGGCATAGTCATAGCAGATTGGAGTTTTTCCAGGGGAAAACATGAGCATCATTACCAGTACAGTTTCATTAAGATACTCAATTGAGTTATAACCCAGAATGGGACTGATCATATCTGCAAGGTCCCTGCCCAATGGGTTGAGGTAAACATGCAAAATGGGAGGGTACTGCACAGTATCAGATTTAATATACAATTGGTTCAGCTTGGTGATCTGAGCCTCTGTTATCTTAGCTCCTTGATTTATCAGATCAAACAAAGACAAAGGAACCAATTTCTTCTCAGTCTTGAATTGCAGCATCTCTCTGATGGCCTCAGGGGTAATGTAGAAAACAACTGAGCCTGAGGGGTCAAGCACAGCTATCTGAGTGGGATCATAACCCTCAGCACATAGGTGAATTAGGTCAGGAAATTGATTGACCTGAGGAATCTTGAAGATTGGGAGGAAGGAATCCCAATTGCCCAACACATCTGTTCTAGCCTCATGTTTGGCCTTTAATTCATTTAGCAGGTGGAGGTGGAACTTGCTTTGTATTAGGAATTCCTCTGAGATTTGATAATCCAAATCTGCTAAATCCTGCCACTCCAATTCTCTCTGAGGGGCATTCAAAGGAGCAATATGGAGGGCCACAGGTGCTACTGGTGTATCCATAGTTACTTAAAAACTCAGCTGATAGGTGAATTGGTGTTACTATGCAGACTAACAGAAAAGAGCGTTTCTTTTGAAGGAGAGGTGATTTGTCGAGAAACAGGGGTAGAAGGGTCAACTGCAGCAATTGAAATACTGCATAAGACACTAGAAGAGGCAAATGCTTGTCTTTACCAGACTCTTTCTGAGTAATTAGGGGTAGGTTCAGTTTCCGTGTTCACGACTGCGCGAACAAAATGCAGGTTTTTCTCAAAGCTTTGATAACAAGGTTTAGCCAGTGAATTTCAACCTTCCAACTTCAAATGGGAACTGGGCGCAGGGGATTTGCTGGTGAATTATGTGTTTTTTCTGTGTTTTAAGTGAATATAGTCGATTTGCAGACAAAACCAGGCGCAGAGAGGATTCGCAGGGATAAATACCTGGTAAACTGACAGTCTGGGTCACAAATGCAGGTAGGTTGGCACGCCGATGGTCTCCAGGTTGAATTCAGCAGGTTGGCGTGAATTTGGTCGTAAAATACATGCAGAAGACACAACAGACGTTTATGCAAAAAGTGCAAAAAACACAAAAAATTGGCCAAAATATGGATTTTTTGGAACATTCGCGCCTTTTTCGGATGACGTCAGCATGACGTCATCGGGTGGGGTCAAGGTCGGATGACGTCAGCATGACGTCATCAGGTAACGTGGCGGCTTATGAGTGGTCCACGGGGATGGTGAGGTGGCGGACAGGTGGATCAATGGCGGATGAGGGCGCGGACGTGGCGATGACGTAGCAGTGACGCTGGCAGTGACGTTGACAGGCGGATTAGTGGAAACCGGAAACCGCAGGCGGTATCATATCGCACCGCTTTTGATACGGAAGTGGAGTTGTCAGAGGGGGCTCTGATATGCTGTGGGGGTGACGGGTGGCCGAGGCGTGACGTCACCCTCTAACAGATATCAGATGCTATCTTTCGGACGTCGGGGCCAGTCCGATATCCACGTGAGCCGTTGGATAAAAAGCGCCCGATCGGACGGTCGACGGGCCAACATCCTGTCCGTACGATACGGCGTCGGGCGGGCAATAAAAAATGATTTTTCATGGGATTTGTGCCTGGCGGAACCTTTAGAAATATTGACTAATTTGTATGGTTTTCAATGTATTTCTTTATAAAGTCGCGCATAGCTCTGAAACTTAGGATAAGGCGGAAAAGTGGGTTTTTCAATATATTTTTCCGTTTGAGCAGGTTTAAGGGTGTAAGTGGGTTTTTTCCAAGGTTTCTTAGGCAAATGATGGGTTTGAATAGGTAAATGAATTTTGAAGGAGGAAAAGAGGTAAAGCTTGGGTTCTTAAACTGACCAGATGTCAATTTAGCTCCCTAGTGGTGAACATATGGCTATAATGCCAAGGGGGGGATATTTATAGAATGTTTGGGGTTTATACACCATGGTGTTATAATGGTAAGGAAAAGGTGACATAAGGGATTTAGATAATAGAAGTTAGGGGTTAATATGGAGAGAAAAGGTGAATGAGGAGTGATATCACCAAGTTTATTTGAAAACAACTTAGCTTAGGGAGTAGATCAAAATGAAAAGAATTTTGCACAAGAAATGTGGCTCTTAAAGGAAACAAGAACCAACATAAAACCTTGAATTCTTTCACAAACAGAGCTAGTGTAGGGATATTAGTAATGAGTGTAAAACAAGGAAAAAAGGGAAGTTAGACATGCTTCATTGTGTTGTTTTCCTTATGTTTACCAGCAAGATTCAGTTTGAAAGGAATACCACTTCTGCAACCCCATCTACCTACCCATCTACTTGCCTAGCATTTTTTGTTTCTTATTGGAGGGTGCACTTGGACTTGCAGACCCTTATGTGCCTTTTCTTTTCCATTGGCTTTTTCTTTTGATTGCCTATTTAGCACTACCCTTATTGCTTCCAAGGCCCCAAATTAAGCAGTTGGGGACCTTAGCTTCTCTGCCTAACTATTGGTCTGCCAAGATTAAACAGTTTGGACAGACTTCTTTCTCTATTCTACAACAGAAAATTGAAACATGGCATGATCCAGATTAGACTGTTGGACCATCCATCAAAATTTAGTAAACATGAAGGCATGTACACACCTTGCCTTGTCTTGGAAATATGGGATCTTTGTATCAGCAAAGCAGAGCATATTTGGCACTTTGAATTTGCCAATCATGAAATATGAAACCTATTGGTATAGGTATCCAACAGGACCCAAAGCCCCTAGCTACTTTTGAAAATCCAAATTTAATCCCAAGAAACCTCAAGAAACTAGAGCAAAGAGAGGATTTAGCTGATTCTAGTCCTGAATAAGTTCAGCCAAGCAGTGTTCCAACCCCTGTCAAAGTTCTATTTCGTTCATCCCCTATTACCCCTACTTCATCATCCACATCTCCAAGCACCTCGTCCACACCTCCGTTCACTGCACATACTACCACTACAACTCCTATTATCCCAGTTGTTCCGTTTATCCTTGTTGTTCCACTTATCCCTGTAAATATGGCTAATAGATATGCCCCTTTGCAACTGCCTGCAAACCCCGGGGCTATGCCTCAAGACTACTAGACTAAAATAACTTATTTTGATGGCACAAGTGCCTGCACAATCCTTCAGCATACAAAGAAAATGCAGGATTACTTTGAGAGCTATGAGAATGAGGATTTTTGTCCAAAGCTTGACAGGTGATGTCAGGCCTTGGTTTAGAGCACTCCTAGCCAATTCCGTAGCAAACCCAGAAGCCTTATACCAGACATTTATCAATAGATGGGAGAGGAAGGAAGACCCATTGCACATATTGTCCGAATATGACACCATTAAAAGAGGCCCTCAGGAGGCTGTGTTAGACTATTGTGCAAGGTTTAACAATGTTTACAATGCAATCCCACAGAACCTTAGGCCTCCACCTGATCTTGCTTTATATAAATTCCCTGATTGTTTTGATACTGACATGGCTTATCAGTTAAGGGAAAGAGCCCCTCAAAGCCTGGCAGAGATGCAAGACGTTGCTGTTAGTGTGGAGGCAAACTTAATTTCCAAGAGAAATAGAGCGAGAGCTGAGAGAAGAACCACCTTTAAAGAGGAACCTTCAGCTTTAGACCAAAAACTGGATGCTATTATCAGTGGCATGCACAGGCTAGGAGATAGAATAGAAACCGTTGAGAGAAAGTCTACATGGGATGTGCCACAAGCCAACACTGTTAGGAACCCAAATTTCAGGAAAACTCACAATCCAAACGCTGGACGATCCAGCCCAGATCATGATATAAGACCTCCTTTCCAAGAGAACTACATAGAGGCATCTACATCTAGTGAGCCATTATAAGATACTCATATAAACTGGGTGGGTTCAAAGAGTGAACAACGTGTTTTCTTAACACAAGAAGACTGCGATCATATCTAACAAAACCAAGATGATCATGACTTTGATAAATTTCAGACTCAAACCGGAGAGTCTTTTGACTTCAAACAAGGCTATGATTCTTCTGTGTATGAAGTGCACAACCAATATAAACTGAGGACTAGAACAATTGATGTGCTTGAGCCCGTCAAACAAAAGCAAACAAAACAACCCAAGAAGATTAAAGGCACAACTGTTATTACAGAACCAGCTGATGAGACTGTCCCAAACCTGCAGGAAGTAACTATGGAAGACATAACAAACATGCAGCCCTCTAATGATCAGCCTTTGCTATCTTCTCCCTCAAAAGAATATTTGAACAACACTCTGCAAAACCTTCCCAAAACAGAAATACCGTAAGGTATCACTCACCATAACGCTGATAATCAAGAGGGAATCGGAGAAAATACACTTGAAAGGGGAAAATCTGCCATTGCCAACACAAAGAATCCATTGGAGAAACCATTTAACTTAGAAGCAGAAATAAGTAAGCTTACGATTTCCATCCCCCTCTCTGAGCTTGCCAAACATGATGTGTATAGGCAACAAATCCAAAAATCACTTCAAATGCCAGAGACCAAGGATGATGTCAATGTTTTAGATGATACGCCTGAGCTGTTATTCGATCCTGAGGTTAATGGAAAACCAGCATATGGAGCTGTTCTGCCCTTTTATGTAAGCCTATATATACATGACAAAGTTTTGCACAATGCTATGTTTTATTTCAGGTGCCTCACACAATCTTATACCCAAAGCTGTAATGGAAAAGCTAAACCTTGATGTCACAAGACCCTACAAAGACCTATTCTCCTTAGACTCAAGTGAGGTCAAGTGTTTAGGCTTAATCAAAGATCTATGTGTGTCTTTAGTCCAATATCCAACAAAACAATTCTGATGGACGTGGTGGTTGCTGACATTCCACCAAAATATGGGATGCTCTTGTCAAGATCTTGGGGAGCAAAACTCCAAGGATCCCTTCAATTAGACCTCTCTTACGCCACTATTTCAGTCTTTGGGCAACCAAAGAGACTGTATAGAGAAACACTGATGAAGTATGTGGTGAGTAGTGAGGAAAAGCCCCAAAACTTTCCCATTTATTCAATCCATTCCGATATGGATTCCTTTATTTTGTTCAATGATGATGATGGTCCCCCAACTGGTGATATGCCTCTGGATTTAGAACAAGAAGCATGTATAAATGAGGAATCGGTTACCCATACCCAAGAAACTGTCAAAACAAACAATGCAACCATCACACAAGGAGAACCTCCTGAAATAGGAAATTCAAATCTGCCCACTCCGATAATGATTTCAACTCCCAATGCTAGCCAAGACCAAGAAATCCTATGGTATTTGGAGTTTGACGGTTCAGTAAATAAGCTAGGAGCAGGGGCAGGAGTACGGATCCATAATGCCCAAAACAACCATGCAAAGGGTCATGCCTATAGATTGAATTTCAAATGCACCAACAACATGGCAGAGTATGAGGCCCTCCTTTTAGGCCTTAAGCTCATCAAAGCTCTTGGGGCTACAAAAGTTTCCATTCTAGGTGACTCCGACTTAATAATCCAACAAATGAAAGGCAACTTTGTCACCAATGACAATAAGCTAAGAGCTTATAGGACTGCTGCCACAGAAATACTCAATTCCTTCACTGAATCCAAGCTTGCCAAGATATCAAGAAGCCATAACATGCATGCTCATAGTCTATCCACCTTTGCTAGCACGTGCAAGCTTCCCTTTGAGCCCAATCACTGCTTTACTGCTGAGGTAAAGCACAGGCCTGCTATCCCTAACAATATTAAACATTGGCAAGTTTTTGAGGACGATGCACAAATCGACAATTTTTTGACTTTGCAGCAAGAGTTTTCAAGTTTAAACATTGACATGGATGCCATGGGTGAACAACAACAAATAACAACCCAAAATCAGCAAACCCTAATAGCTGAAACAACTAGAAAAATGCTACGCCCAACCATTTTTTATGCCAAAAACATGCAAGAGCTCAGGCAGATACATTCAGGAGAAATAGCTGAAACAGAGGCCGAAATCATTGATTTAAAAGACAATTTTTTACCTGTTGGTCTCACTCCATTATAAGACATCTTTGATGCAAACGATGTTCCCAAAAAACCAAAAATGCAACCTCTAAACACTACAATTAAGACTGTAATATTGGAACAACAGAGAAGCCCAAAATGATTAAAATGTCCAAGTCTTTGCCCCCTGATCAAAAACCAAAGTATATTGACCTGTTCAAAGAGTTCCAAGATGTCTTTTCTTGGAGTTATGAGGACTTGAAGTCCTATGACACCTCCGTTATTCAACATACCATCCCTCTAAAACCAAATCAAAAGCCCTTCAAACAAAAACTAAGGAGAATCAATCTAGTCCTTCTCCCTTTGATCGAAAAAGAAGTGAAAAAAATGTTTGAGGCTGGCATTATAGCACCCATTATATTTTTAGAATGGGTATCCAATCTTGTTCCCACAAGAAAGAAGACATGTGAGATTAGGCTTTGTGTAGACTTAAGAAATCTGAACCAAGTCTCCCTTAAAGACCACTACCCATTGCCCAAAATGGACCACATTCTCTAAAGAGTAGTGGGGTCATCTAGAATCTCTTTGCTAGATGGATTTTCAGGTTTCAATCAAATATTTGTTCACCCAGATGACCAAGACAAGACAACCTTTACAACACTGTGGGGAACATTTAAATATGTGAAGATGCCTTTCGGATTAAAGAATGCAGGTGCTACCTTTCAAAGGGCCATGGACATTGCATTGGCCAGGGAAATCCATGATTTCTTGGTTGTCTATCTTGATGACTTAACCCCTTTCTCCAAATCTGACTGAGAGCATCTCAAGCACCTTAGGCAAGTATTCATGACATGTAGGAAATATGGCATTTCCTTAAACCCCAAGAAGTACCTCTTCGACCTTGAGGAAGGCAAGCTTCTAGGCCATATTATTTCAAAAGATGGCATCAGAATTGATCTGGAAAGGATCCAAGCCATTCTGCAAATCCCTTATCCAAGAAACATCAAAGAGTTGCAAGCATTCCTTGGAAAAATCAATTTCCTAAGGAGATTTATCCCAAACTTGGCTGAGCTGATAAGACTGTTAAGCAACATGTTAAAGAAGGATTCCAAGGTAAAATGGACTCTAGAGGCCAAGCAAGCATTTGAGAGTATTAAATTTGCATTAACCCAAACTCCAGTCCTCACAAGCCCACAATTTTATAAGGATTTTATCATCTTTTCCTTTGCTTCAGATCACACGATAACTGTTGTCCTTTTGCAAAAAGATGACCAAGGAAATGAGAAACCAATTGCATTTTTCAGCAGAGCCCTTAGAGATGCTCCTTTGAAATAACAAATCATGGAGAAGCAGGCCTATGCTCTTGTTAAGGAAATTAAAGATTTTCGAGTTTACATTTTATATTCACATGTGATTGCCTATGTCCCAAATTCTATTGTAAAAGACATATTAACTCAAGAGGGATTAGAAGGCAAAAGAGGCAAGTGGATTGCCAACATCCTTGAATATGACATTGAAATAAGACCCAACAAGCTCATAAAGGGACAAGGTTTAGCCAAACTGCTGTCTGAAACCAATTTTCAAGCCCTAGACATTAACCAGCTGGACAATGAACAGGAGCTGGCGACTCCACAGATCAATGAGACCGTTTTGCAATCCCCATGGTATGTTGATACTTGTTATATATTGTTAAACTTGTGTGCTCCTCCAGGATTTTCCAAGACCAGAAAGAGATTTTTAAAAATGAAGGCATCAAAGTTTTGTGTCAAAGATAGTGCTTTGTTTTGGAAAAACCATGAAGGAATATTGCTGAACTGTTTAACTATCAATGAAACTAACAATGTTATGAAAGAGTTCCATGCGGGGGACTGTGGAGGACATTTATATTGGAAGTCCACTGCTGACAAGATTTTAAGGGCTGGTTTCTATTGGCCCTCTTTGTTTACAGATGTAAAAAAGTTTGCTGTCTCATGCCACAAATGCCAGATCTTCGAAGGCAAGAGAAAACTACTGCCCTTGCCCATTAAACCCATCTCAACTGAAAAACCTTTCCAACAATTGGGTCTTGACTTCATCGGAGAAATCCATCCCTCTTCCTCAGGCCAGCACAAATGGATTCTTATAGCCAACAACTATTTCACCAAGTGGATTGAAGCCATCCCATGCAGGCAAGCCAATGACTCCACCATTATCCAATTTCTTGAAACCAACATCCTCTCTAGATTTGGCTGCCTTGAGAAGATCATTACAGCTAACACTGCTGCTTTCAAATCCAAAAAAATGATTAATTTTTTCCATAAATTCCACATCACCCTGGGCCACTCCACAGCCTATTATCCTCAAGGCAATGGCTTGGCCGAATCTTCCAGCAAGAGCCTGATTAATATCATAAAGAAAATGCTGGAAGAAAACGAGAAGAAATGGCACAAAAATATTATTAATGCCCTTTGGGCAAACAGATTGTCAACCAAGAGATCCATTGGGATGAGCCCTTATGAGCTAGTATATGGTATGGAGGCCAGATTTCCATCTTCTTTGGGCATTCCTATTATTAAGCTACTACAGGAAATTCAAGCTGAACCAAATGATATTCAACGAAGAATTAATCAGACCATTCATCTTCAGCAAACTAGAGAGCAAGTTTACAACAGAGCTCAGATATTGCAAGACAAGCTAAAGAAAATATTTGACAAGAGGACTAAGGTTGAGGATTTCTGTGTTGACAACAAAGTTGTGAGGTGGGACTCACGAAGAGAAGACAAGGGGAAGCATGCAAAGTTCGATTTTTTATGGAAAGGCCCATTTGTTATCAGCGTCGTGCAGGGAAATAACACGTATTTTCTCAAATCTATAGATGACAGCATAGTGGAAGATGACCCTGTTAATGGCCGAATGTTGAATCATTATCGAGATCCCTTTTAAGGGATACAATGCCCCTGTGTATATATTTGTATATTAGTATTTGTATATATGTCAGCACTTTCCTTTTTATATTATTTTATATATATATAAGCAATCCGCTTGCTTGGAACCAAGCATCAAAGTTATGGAGATAGAGCAAGGTAGTCCTCTGTTTTAACGATCCGTCACAACACCATTCTCAGAAGAGCAACAACACAGTTATGGAAACAATGTCTTCTCTGACAAATGACAACAAGTTGACATTCTTGATACATGACGAAACAATTGTCACAGGATGTGGTGAACCAGATTGTGTTTGAGAACCATTCGTACATGGTGATATCTTTATTTCAGACCTTGTAGCCTGTGAAAACTCTTTTTTAGAGCCACTAGAAATGTCTTGAGAAGATGTTTCTGAAGCTTTCTCACAGGATATAGTATCTAAAGTTTGGGAGGTTTTATTTTGAGAAACTTCTCCAATTTCCATAGCTTGAAGGGAGGCAATGATTGCTTCCATGACCATCCTTTCTTCATCATCTATTCAAATTGGAACTCGAGCAAATCTATCCAAAGGACAGTCAGAAACTTGGTTGCCTGTGGGAAATGCTGCGACAGTATCAATGCAATTTTTGTCAAGGATGTTGTCACTGCTTTTATCGCATTTATTGGATGTACCTTCAGCATTGTTGTTTTCTTTCCTCTCTTGTCCACTTAAGTCCTCTGCGTGGATGATGCCTACAGTTTTTATGATATGTCCGCAAATTAAAAAGGCACCTTAGTTCTACTCATTTGCCACCTAGAGCGAAAATGATCAATGGCATCTTCAGTGGTATCATTTGTGTGGATCCTGGACCTCCAATAGTTTCATGCAACACATTCTCATCCAGATTTCCTAATTCATCGAAGCAGTCATATAAACATTCATAAGCATGTTGATTCTAATATTTCTCTTGGTTTTCGTATTGATGCTGCTTTTAAACATCAGCCAGTTCATGATAAAGTGTTGGCTAACCGTGATTCGTTGCCAATGAGTGTTACTAATCAAATGGATTTGGCAGTGAAAATCATTTCAATTTATCCATTGCTCTATCACATGGAATTTCTGACTCCGCTAAAGACATTTATAATGAAAGTGAAATTGGTAGCCAAGAAACTAGCGATGCGAGTCAAGTTTCAGAGATGCATCTTCAAGCACCAGCTGACGGACACCTTACCTTAATTCCAGAAATTGATGCATCCTGTAAAGTAGCGCAGGTGATAGCTCTTGTAAAGTATTCTATAAAAGTAGCGAATGAAACTTCTAAAGAAAATCACTGTGGTTATAAGGAAGAGTTTTCTTCTCATAAGCATGATTTGGGGCATGTCAAACATAAGATTGAAATTTACGATGGCACTGAGGTTCAAAAAGATGGCACTGTTTCTTACTCACCTTGTAACACTACCGACAGTGGACCAAATGTTGATGTGTCTTCCCCTTTCTTTTAAAATGACTAATATTAAACTGGTTCATACTACTTTCCCAGTTGTTGAAGGATTTCGCAGCGTTGAGGCGACTATGGTTGTCAATGATAATTTCTGCCATGATGATAAACCTGGTTTAAAAGATGAAAGCCTGGGCATGGTTGAAAAACCCATGGCAATTGATGAGAGTGTTTTTACAGTTGACACTCCTGTGAGACTTGATTTGAATGTCTGCAAGGGTGGTGTCTCTATTTTAAATACTCAGATTGAGGACAAGGTTCATGATATTGTAGCAGTTCATGAGAGTGCCTCTAAGGATGATGCCCCTGAAACTGTTAATGAAAGTGTCTGCATTGTTAACGACACTTTTGCAGGTTATGAAAGTACCTGCAAGGCTGAGTCCATTGAGGCTGTTTAAGAGAGGAAGGTCAATATTGAGTTTCCAGCGACAATTGATGAGAGCGCTTGCAATGTGAAAGACGTTGTAGCAATTAGTCAGAGTGTTTGTATGGTTGATTGTCATGTGGTTGTTGATCAGAGTGTTTGCAAGCTGGATACTCTTGCAGCTGTTGATGCATGCACCAACATTGGGACGTCTAAAGGTCAGGAGGAGGCATTGGAGGAATTTTCTGTAGAGATGATCTCAGAAGTCGTCAGTGATGATGTTTATGAAGAAGATGATGAACCTATTTCTTATACCGGAAGGATGATGGACGGGCAAGCGGATGATGATTCCCAATATGAAGTTGGAGAATACAGAGATCAAAATTATTGTTATTGGGATGAAGATATAGAAGAAGAACTGGAAGCTGAACGTGTTGACTACGGTTACTTTGATGGTAGAGATGCGGATGTGAACAGAATTTGCCAGTTATTCTTTCTGTTGAATACATGTATGAGAAATCTTCTGGTATAAAAAATCCTTCATGGAAGGGCGCTTCAGAGAGGAAGCCAAACTATGCTAGGAAATGTAGCTAATTCAAGGGAAGTTTTTTTTTCACTAGTCAATGCCTACATATTGATTTGAATGATGTAAAGGAGACTGTAGAAGTGCAAGAATTAATCTTATTAGCATAGTCTAGTTCGATTAGTGTGTGTCTCTCCAATGCTTCAAACTGGTCTGCCATTTATTTCTACTCTTGAACTTCGACAATTCAATGGCTCTGTTTACTATACAGAATCTGAGGCCGAGACATTTACTAAAGTTTCTGCAAGGATAAACTTTAGCGCTTCCAATAAAGACTCAATCAGGTATCCTAATGATCCTTATGATCGGATATGGGAGTCTGATGCTGTTAAGAAGCCAAATTTTCTAGTAGATGTAGCTCCTGGCACCAACAAAATTCATACTAGGCGGCCTGTTGATACTGGAAGAGGTGAATACCCACCAGAAAAAGTAATGCAAATAGTTGTTGTAGGTGAAAAAGGGGTCTTCTCAAATCAGATCAATTGGGATGGATTTCCTGGATATGGTTGGGCATTCTCTTATATTGCTGAAATTTTCCCAAGGCAGATTGCATTACATTCAAAGCACTCAGAAGACAACGAGAGCAGCGTTGTCATATCATAGTGATTCAGTTAAAAAAAACCATTTATAGCTTACAGTTTTTAGTCACTAGTATCAAAAGAAAGGAGTATTTTCAGTTTTTACATTAGCAACTTTTTCAAGATAGAATAGGGGAAATACTCCAGTTTTGTTACATGTTTTGAAGTTATTTCAAAGGCAGTGCTCAGGCAGAGGTGCGTGTAGTAATAAGCATGCAGAAGAAAGCAGGAAATGCTATATATTCACAACAATTCAGTTCATGAGAGTGCTGTGTGCAGGCCTCAAGGAACCAAGTCATTTAGTAGCCAACCGAGAAGTGTTTCAGTCTACAGTGACAATAGAAGATCAAGGCAGTCTTACCTGCTGTTCTTGGCTTTTCACAAGGAAAAGCCATCCTCAAGTGGAGCCACTTTTAGCCTCCTATTGCAATAGGTGTTCATATTTCATGATTGACTGTTTACATGCCAAATATGTCATCTTTTTATTGCTGCAAAGGTTCCATATTTCCACAGAGTTTCCATTTTGATGAGTTATTCCAATTTTCAAGAGTTGTTTAGTTAAGGGAAGGCCAAACAGTTTAATCTTGGCTTCCCTAGGTTTCAATTGCTTGTTTTAGAATATAGAGATGAATATCTGTCAAAACAAGCTTAATCTTGGCGGACTGGTAAATAGGTAGAGAAACAAGGGCGCTCATCAGCTTATTCTGAGCCCCGGAAGAGACAAGGATCAATTTAGATAGGAGGATAGCTGAAAGAAAAGTTGAAAGGCTGGGTATGATAGTTCAAGTGCACCCAAACCAAAAGAAGAAAAAATGCTAGCTGAGTAGACAGGGTAGGTAGCTTTGTGGTTGCAGAATCATGGCTTGTGGTCCATTTCATTTCATGTTTTCAAGTGTCACATCCATTCACATCTCAAGCATAAGGCAATTTTCCGTTTTGGAGGAGCTCAAGCGAGGCATGTCTAAACTTCCCCTTCTTCCTCTTTCCTCAAACACTCACTGACTTCCCCTAAAGAGGTCAAGATCTACTTGATATCTCTTAGTCTCATCATTTCCATATCAATTGCCTTGGTAAAGATCTGCTTTACTCAATGAATGTTCACACTTCCTCTACAATTCATATTTCCCCTTTATAGCCTAAGATTTATACACTTAGTGTTTTCTTGTCACAATTCATATTAACTGCTAACTTCATTATGTAACTCCCTATCTATCTCCCCTTCCCCTTCTAAAACTATGTTATATAACTCCCCTATATACTTATCCCCTCCCCCTGGTTGAAAAATAACCATAAGTGTGCTTGGGAATTGCTAAGTTTTCCTGAAACTTAGCAAGAACCCTCATTGCCCCTTTCACTAGATCATGGAGGCCGCTTTGATCGATCCCTTTGGCAGGCTTATGTGTCTGCTAACAAGATATTTGCAGACAAGGTCATAGAAGTGATCAACCTTGATGATGAATACGTGTGGGTACATGAGTACCATCTCATGGTGCTTGCCACATTTCTAAGGAAGCGATTTAACAGGGTGAAGCTTGGATTCTTTCTGCATATCCCATTCCCTTCATCGGAGATTTTTAGTACCCTTCCTGTGAGGGAAGAAATCCTCAGGGCTTTACTTAACTCGGACTTGATTGGTTTCCATACATTTGATTATGCTTGACATTTTCTCTCCTGTTGCAGTAGGATGCTTGGTCTTGATTATAAACCAAAGAGAGGCTACATTGGACTTTATGGTCGTTCTGTTGGTATAAAAATTCTACCTGTGGACATTCACATGGGCCAGCTTGAAGCAGTGTTAAATCTTCCAGACACTACAATGAGAAAATGGGGAGCAACATGGGGCCACATTTAGAGAAGAAGATTGGAGTGAAAATGCCAATGAGGATGTTTGACGTTGCCAACAGTAACATATGCTTCTTCACTTGCTATACAACTTTCAGGTGGCAACTTAGGTGAAAAATGAGGATGTTTCTTCTCGTAAATTAGTGGCCAAAAGGCTGAAATCGAAAATGAGTAAAGCATGGATGTTATTTCTTACTCTCCGACTTCCTCTGGATGTGTACAGAAAGATTTTGGCCACCTTACATAAAACTGTTGTTCCATATTTGACAAGCCCAATTCTTCTAAGTGAATTTCTTACCAGATCTTATGATATTGGGGGTGTGGTCAGTGTCATGGGTCTCAATAATCTTGTTATAATTATCACACAATATGGTCTAGAGTATCCTGATTTCTACAATAAGCTTTATACACTTATAAAACCATCTATACTCATGACTAAATATTGATTTCGTCTTTTTTGAGATTCTTGATACTTGATCTAAAAATGTATGGCGATATTATTTCAGGTGATCTAATGGGTTGGCTTCAAATAATTACAGCTTCGGGATACATGCCTCAAGTCACCACTTTTGCCAGCATATTTAGCTGTGGCATTTGCAAAGAAATTGAGCAGGCTAGCACTTTTAGCACCTCCCCCAGGGTCACTTCTTGTGATTGCTATCAGTCATAATCTTCTTCGAAGGCATCCTTCAATCAATTGTTTGGTGGATCGGCAAGATATGGATGAAAATGAGGCGACTAAAACCACAGAGCTAGATGAAAATATCGAGTCTGGTGTAACTAAAGTCAAAATTGGAGCAGATCCATTCAGGAGCGAAGAAAGAGATAATTCAAAGTGTAAAGCCTTGCGTTTGTCAAACCATAAAAATATCTTTGCAACTTCCCGAAAGTAAGAATCGATGGGAATTCTCAGCGCAGGATAAAATAAAGGAATCGATGGGAATTCTCAGCGCAGGATCAAGTAAAGGAATTGATGGGAATTCTCAGTGCAGGATTAGCTGAAGGAATAATGGAGTCGGTACTTCGTAACTAAAGCAAATTAAAAAATCAAGTTTTTCCGCATTGTCGAGTAATAATTCAGATTACATGGGAATTTTTTTCCAAAAGAGAGAGCTCATTACCAGCTTCTCAAGATGTATTTGAAATCAGAGAGAAGTTGGCTCAACCAGTTTCTTTGTTAGATGATAATGCATGTTCTAATTTGCTAGAGCAGCCAAGTTCCAGCTATGGTGAAAAAAGTGGTCTACAGTCTGTTTATGGATTGAAAGGAACAGTTCAAAGGCATTCGTAGGTCAAGAAAGAGCCCAAATGTGTGCCAAGGCATATCAGTGAAGCGACAGAGAGTGTCGGTCAAAAGTATCAGTGAAAGATATTTGTTTTTCAAAGCAGGTGAACATCAAAAGGCCCCAGCAAGTCAAATAAATAGTAAAAGCCCATTTAAAGCTCACTAAAGCAGAATTAATGCGCTCCAATGCCACTCAGTAGCAGCGTAACCGCCTAAACGATGCAGACAAAAGGATTCAATGTGCAATTATTACAGAGTTATGGCCATGAGGCCAGCACACATCTCCAGGACCACTGTTCGACCATTTTGAGGCTGCTCTCTCATGCGTAGCCCTCAGTTGCATAACTTCAGCCGCCAGCTGCCCCAACGCAGTTCTTTTAGATATTTCATTACATTTACTTCCAGCACAACTTTGAATCCAAGACAATTACTACACAGATCTCTTTTAGATATGCCTTAGAGATATTTTTTGATATTCTTCCCCTTTGACACCTGTTCAAGGGAAGTCTGTAAATATTTTCCTATATATAAACCACCCTATAGACAGTCTTAAGGGGAGGAAGAAAAGAAGAATCGGTGGATACACTCCAAGAGAGACTCGTCCTGTACATCTGAGATATTTTTCCTTAATCAAAGATTGCTGAAAGTTTGGAAAATGGACTGTGCGCTGTGTTTCTAAATGCTTGAAGGGTGAATCATGGAATTCTAGTGCTGCAACATGACTCAATTAGTGCCTCTCACCTCTATTTTCAATGATTTATGCTCATAATATACATATATCACCATCTAAATAGCAGATAGAAAGACTAGCTTAGAATATGCTTAGCTCCACTCTATGCTCAAGGTCTGCTGTTTCTTTATGTTTTCATCTGAATTGGTAATGAACATGAATTCCCTTTGGCTCATATCTCCTCGAATTCACCCATATTTTGGCAGTTATCTAAGGATTTTTTGACTGCTCCTAGACAGAGCTCTTTCACCTTCCTTCTATTATGCTGAATGAGAGATTCTTTGTTGCCTCTCATTTCTTAAAACTTTCAATCCGGTTGGTTGGTTTGCTACACTCCATACCTGCGCTGTATTATTGAGAGTTTTTATAATCAGAGATTACTCAAGAGCTTGGATGATGGACTGTCTATTATGTTTCTTTTTAATCCCTGAAGGGTGATTGTGGAATTCTTATGCTGTCACATGGCCCAATAAGTGTCTCTTGCCTTCGTTATGTCAGTTTATATATGTTGGTATCATTGTCACTATCTCGATTGCAGAAAAAAAGACTAGTCTACAATTTGCCTTACAACACTTTATACTCATTTTCTGCAATTTCTATATGTTTTCTTCTGACTAAAGGCATTAATATGAATACCTCATGGCTCATATTTGTTCTATGTCATCCATGTATGATTGTTATTAAGGAAATCTTGACTGTTCCTAGATAGAGTTCATTCACCTTACCTCTGTTAGCCAGATGAAATATTTCTTAGTTGCCTTACATTTCTGACCTCCGCTTCATCCTTTTTTAGCCTGAATAATTGTTTCATGAGCAGCTATCTGCTCCATATCCCTCTTATGACAAAGAAACACACCAGCAGTCCTACTCCCTGACTCCATGCCCAATGGTTTGAAACTTATCATACTATGCATTGCCTCTCTACTTAAAACCATCCTCCTTCCCACCAAAACACAAACAAAACCCCTTGTACTCAATAACTAGCCTAAAAATCACCCTAAACAAAGCTAAATTACGAAGATAGAGCCCTCTCTGATTGCAGGTAGGCTAGGACCCGCAGTCTAAAGATTGGTTCGGTGTTACTTCGGCCGTATCCCTTAAGGAGCCAAGGGACAACTTGAGCGATAACAACACAACAGTGTAAATTCTTCAGAGGAGATAGAGGTTTTGTTTGTGTAATACACAACAATGTTTTTAATTTTCTGGAGAGACAGAGTAAATTTTTTTTTGTTTTGGAACTGCATCTGAAGGAGTGTCTAGTTGTAATCCCTTTGAGAGAGGAAGAAATTTATGTAGCAACAATTTTATTAATGAATACAAGTGTTCTTTATGCATGTGTAAATCTCTGT
Source organism: Pinus taeda (assembly GCA_000404065.3). NCBI lineage: Eukaryota > Viridiplantae > Streptophyta > Pinopsida > Pinales > Pinaceae > Pinus > Pinus taeda. Next base: position 37,212 of record APFE030205629.1, on the reverse strand, counting down.
CTTCAGTAAGCAATTTTTTTTTGTTTTCTAGGATAAACAAAGCATCATCCTCTGTTCAAATTTTGTTTGAAATTACCATCAATTTCAAACAAAAACGTGAGTAGTTAAAAGAAATCCAATTATCCTGTGATGTGATTTAGTTAGTGTAAAACGGATTCATATAATTTGATAAAATTTAAGTTCCTATCATCCCATTTTTATGTTGAGATTTTCTGGTTGGAATGAAATAGGCAGAAATCTCTGTAGGTGACAACAATAGAAATTCAGTTCCTAGATTAGCTCCAGGTTGTTGGGAGATGATTAATGCCTCCTATATTTGATGTGAGTGAGTTAATGAGGCTGTTAGATTCTCTTTGCTATATAACAGGCAACCATTCGGATGGTTTGCTATGATGGGTGAGAGTTTTGTGAGGATTTCATTTTGTAATCTCTTGTTTGCTTAATAAATTGCCGATGCCTATGTTGTGTGGACGTAGCCCAGATTGGTTGGGTGAACCACGTTAATTCCTGTGTCTTATGTGCTTGATTTTTTCTGTTGTGTTATCTTGTTTAATTTAGCTGTGCATCTCTCCAACAAGTGGTATCAGAGCATGTTGGAGGCAAGATTGGATTTGCTGCCTGGAGGCACTGCGTGGTGTCTCTGCGTGCGTAGATAGCCATCCCGAATGGTGGAGCACAAAGGCGCTGGAGGGAGATGTGTATAGTGTGCGTGGATTTCATTACTGTGCTGTGCGTGGAGTTCATTGCTGTGCATGCGTGGAGGCGGCCATTAATCAGTTCATTGCTGTGCGTGCGTGGAGGTATAATCAGTCCATTGATGTTGGGTTTGCAATGAGCGGAGCGAGATGTGTTTAAGGGAATGCGCAGAGATTACCATACACACGGGCTTGATCCAAGCGCGTCATGTAAGTACAAAACCCCAAAATTCCTGTCGCATTATTATCATTAGATCGATCCCATGAACTGTTGCGGCATCTATCGTGCTTCAGCTCTGTTAAAGGATTATTATATAAGGATTTATAAGACGTTGGTAATAAATTTACTATCGACTTCTTCAATCTCGGCATGGTAAAGCACTACAGACTCTACTGAAAATCTTAAAATTTAAAATTTGATGTTGTCGTCCCCTACTCCGCTCCAATTTTCATAAAATCTTTTGGAACTCTTCAGAAACTATGCTAACAGTTGATACTCAATTTTTTTTTTGCAACTTGGTGGTAGTATATAGTTGCATGAAACCTGTTTTTCCTTGAACGCATTATGATAAGCTAGAACTTACATTGGTGCGTAGTTTTGATGGTTGGTGTGTGGGTTGATTGTTGGCGCATGGTTGCATGAAAGGGATGTATTACTCTTGAGTTTAATACTCAGTTTGAACTGTAATTTTGCACATAAATAAGTTAGTTTTTTTTTGTGTGTAAAAGCAAAGGCAGAAAGGCATAGGCAGTTGTTTTTAATTGCTGGTTAGTTTTGGAGATTATTGTGCTTTTTGCTGATACAAAATGGCGAAAAATCAAAGTGCCCAGTTTGAAATTGAGAAGTTTAATGGCAAGAATAATTTTGAGATCTGGAAGGTGAAGATGCATGATTTGCATGTCCAACATGGCGTGGCAAAGGCGTTGTTGGGCAAGTCCAAACAGCCTTACAACATCACAGATAGTGAGTGGGCCGAGATGGATGAAAGAGCGATTAGTGCTATTCGACTGTGTCTAGCTGATGTTGTCCTGTTTAATATTGTGACGGAGACAACAGCTGCTGGTTTGTGGACGAAACTGGAGAAACTGTACATGACCAAAACCTTAACCAATAGGATTCTCTTGAAGCAACAGTTGTACTGTTTTCGAATGAAGGAAGGTACATCAATTGCTGATCATTTAAATGCTTTTAATACTGTTCTTGTGCAATTACAAAGTATAGAAGTAAAAATTCCATCTGAGGATAAAGCTATTACTTTATTGTGCTCGTTTCCCGAGTCATGGGATCATTTTTTTACTTCTATAAGTCTTAGTTCATCAGAAACTATTGAGTTTGATGAAGTAGTTGCATCCTTATTATCGGAAGAAACAAGGAGGAAGTCGCATTCTGAAACCTCTACATCAGAAGCTATGATGGTTAGAGGTTGTTCGAAAGAAAGACGCCCCAGGAAGCCGAGCGACTCACGTTCAAAGTCAAAAGGGAAGAAGAGTAAGCTAAAGTGTTGGTTTTGTGGAAAATCAGGGCATTTAAAGAAGGACTGCTGGAAGCGACAGTAGCAAACTTCAAAGGCAGAGTCTTCGACAGAGAAGAAGGAGGCAAATACGACAGATACAGGTTCGACATCGGGTTCAGGTATGAGTGATGAAGTATTATCAGTTAATGTGTCAAATCATGGTCAACATTGGTTGTTAGATTCCGGGGCATCAAACCACATGTGTATCCATAAAGAATGGTTTAAAGAATATAAATCAATTAATGATGGAGTTGTGTACATGGGTAATGATGTAACATGTAATATTGTTGGGATTGGGAGCATACAACTACAAATGTTTGATGGGAAAACTAGAATATTAACTGATGTGAGGCATGTACCTGATTAAGGAAAAACTTGATTTCATTAGGAGCACTTGATTCAAATGGATATCAAATAGTAATTGAAGGTGGAGTAATGAAAATTTACAAAGGCATATTACTAGTTATGAAGGCTAAGAAAGTAGGAAATCTATTTCAGTTAGATGGAGGTACGGGGTCAGATTTTGTGTCTACTGTGTCTGAACATGACAGTAAATCCATTCACTTATGGCATCAAAGATTAGGGCATATGAGTGAGAGAGGGTTGAAAATTTTGGCTGATCGAAAGTTACTTCCAAATCTAAAGTCAGGAAAGTTAGATTTCTGTAAGCATTGTCTGTTTGGTAAACAAAGTAAACAAAAGTTTAAAATAGGCAAACATACTAGTAAAGGCATACTTGATTATATCCATTCAGATGTTTGGGGACCAGCCCCTACAACTTCATATGGTGGTTCGTCTTATTTTGTATCATTCATTGATGACTTTTCTAGGAAGGTTTGGGTCTACATGTTGAAAATAAAGTTTGATGTTTTTTCAGTTTTCAAGCAGTTTAGAGCATTGGTAGAAAACAGCACTGGTAGAACAATAAAGTGTTTAAGAACTGACAATGGTGGTGAGTTTAATTCCAAGGAGTTTTACAGCTATTGCAAGGATGCAGGGATCGAGAGGCATAAGACCACGGTTTATACTCCTCAGCAAAATGGAGTTGTTGAACGCATGAACAGGACTCTTCTTGAGAGAGCAAGGAGTATGCTAAGTAACGCCGGGTTGCAAAAGGAGTTGTGGGCGGAAGCGGTGGAAACAACTTGTTATGTGATAAACCGATCTCCATCGATGGCGATAGACTGCAAGATTCCGCAAGAGGTATGGAAAGGACACCCTTGTGACTATTCTAAACTCAGAGTGTTTGGTTGTGATGCATATGCTCTAGTGCTTAAACATCAACGAACTAAGTTAGATCCAAATTCTAAAAGGTATATCTTTGTTGGGTATGGTGTTGGAACAAAGGGATATAGATTGTGGGATCCTACTACCCGCAAAATCATCATCAACAGAGATGTAAAGTTTAATGAATCCTCTCTTGTACAGTTAGATGTAGATAGTAGAGTGAAAGAGGATGATGTATCTGACTTT
>APFE030205629.1:14105-32880 GCA_000404065.3 Pinus taeda | reverse complement strand
GAGCTTCCGAAAGGCAGGAAAACTGTGGGATGCAAGTGGGGGTTCAAGCTGAAACGAGGTGTGAATGATACGGAAGATAGGTACAAAGCGAGACTGGTTGCAAAAAGGTTTTCTCAGAAAGCTGGCATAGACTTTCATGAGATTTTTTCACCAGTGGTTAAAATTGTTTCAATTAGAATTGTGTTAGCATTAGTGGCTTTGTTTGATTTGGAGTTGCAGCAGTTAGATGTTAAGACTGCATTTCTACATGGTGATTTAGATGAGGAAATATATATGGAACAACCGGAAAGGTTTGTTCAGCATCGCAATGCGAAATTTGTCTGCAGGCTCAAGAAGTCATTATATGGCCTGAAGCAGTCGCCTCGGCAGTGGTATAAGAAGTTTGATTCTTTCATGTTGAGTCAGGAATATGTTAGAAGTGAATATGATCATTGTGTTTATTTTAAACAGTTGAATAATGGCATATTCATTATCTTGGTATTGTATGTTGACGATATGCTTTTAGCAAGCAAAAGCATAGAAGAAATAAACAGGTTGAAGGCTCAGATGGCAAGGACATTTGATATGAAAGATCTAGGAGCAGCAAGACAGATTTTGGGCATGGAGATTTTCAGAGACAGGAGCAATGGTAAGCTATGCCTATCACAACAAAAGTATATTGAAAAAATACTTTTGAGGTTTGGTATGAATAATGTGAAGCCTGTGTCAGTCCCTTTAGCTTCTCATTTTAAGCTTTCTTCGAGTTTATGTCCTAATACAGATGAAGAAAAGGATTATATGTCTCGAATTCCATATGCCAATGTAGTAGGGTGTTTAATGTATGCGATGGTTTGTACTCGTCCAGATATTTCACATGCAGTTGGGATTGTCAGCAGGTACATGGCAAATCCGGGTAAAGAACACTGGTCAACAATGAAATGGGTGCTTCGGTATTTGAGAGGCACAAGTAGTTATTGTATTACTTACAATAAGAGTAGTGAATTTGTTTGCGGATATGTTGATTCCAATTTTGTAGGTGATTTGGATAAGAGAAGGTCAACTTCAGGGTACATTTTTACTCTTGCAGGTGGAGCTATCAGCTGGATGTCAAAGCTACAGAACATTGTTGCTCTGTCCACTACTGAAGCAGAATACATTGCTGCTTCTCATGCTTGCAAAGAAGCGATTTGGTTGAAAGGTTTATTTGGTGAATTTGGTAGGTTGCAGGATAGCATCAAGTTATTTTGTGACAGTCAAAGTGCAATACATTTGGCTAAGAATCCGGCCTATCATAGTAAATCAAAGCATATACCGATCAAGTACCATTTTGTAAGACAGGTTATCACTGAAAGGGGAGTCTCTCTTGAAAAGGTGCATACAAAGGAGAATTGTGCAAACATGTTCATGAAACTAGTTTTGTTAGAGAAGCTACACTGGTGTTTGGCTTCTCTTGGCTTGCAGAAAAGATAAAATAATAATAACAGGGCATCGGGCTAATTGTTGTCAAGGTGGAGATTGTTGAGATTTTCTGTTTGGAATGAAATAGGCAGAAATCTCTGTAGGTGACAACAATAGAAATTCAGTTCCTAGATTAGCTCCAGGTTGTTGGGAGATGATTAATTCCTCCTATATTTGATGTGAGTGAGTTAATGAGGCTGTTAGATTCTCTTTGCTATATAACAGGCAACCATTCGGATGTTTTGCTATGTTGGGTGAGAGTTTTGTGAGGATTTAATTTTGTAATCTCCTGTTTGATTAATAAATTGCTGATGCATATGTTGTGTGGACGTAGCCCAGATTGGTTGGGTGAACCACGTTAATTCCTGTGTCTTATGTGCTTGATTTTTTCTGCTGTGTTATCTTGTTTAATTTAGCTGTGCATCTCTCCAACATTTTAGAATATAAAGAATATTTCCCTATGACATTTTAAACACAATCTTTCAACCAACTCGCTAAAGAATAACACAAACTATCAAAGATACTCCCTAACGACTACTAACACAAACTATCAAAGATACTCCCTAACTTCTACTAACCCTAAATACGGATTTTGACTGTTGAATTAATCTCATGCATTTATTATCAATCTATACCACTCTAGCCTTCTATAAAATGTCAAAAGAAATACAATATTCAATTAAGAATATTATTGGAAACGACAGTTACTTTTCACGGCGTTTCGCGATAAATCCATGGGGTTGAAGATAAAATGAGAGAAATTCTCCCAGAAGGGGCCATCCCATTGTTCTAGGCGGTAGGTTGGGGCTCCACTTTGGTCGTAGAACGAAATGCCACACTGCCAGTGCCCCTGCTACTAACATCCATATCATCATACTGCTCTCCATTGAAAGTCATTGCGGAATTGGTGCTGATCACTCCATTATGTTTGCAAATTGATTTAATTGAATTGAAATAAATTACAAAGTCGCTTCAAGTTTTTCTATTTTGTGTAGCAATGTTGGCCGCATTAAACCAGAGAAAGTCTTTGGGCATATGTTAATGGCAAGGAACATGACGCCTTCATTATATATTAATATCAATTCAATGGCAAGGAACATCACGCCTGATTCCCCAGTATGCCTTCTGTCCGCCCTTCCTGACCTAAATAATTTGTCGAGAGAATCAAATCAATAACTGTCTATCACGGAAGATGGCGCTGTTGCGGATGGAACGGAATGCGTGCTGAATGCGTTAATCGGGGACTTCCATCATAGAGCACCTTACTATTGGATATGATTGACTTGTTTTAATCATAGTATAAATTTATATTTAAATATTAAAGAGTTATAATTCAAATACATAAATACATAATTATATTCACTAGTAATTGAACTGAATTGCGGATATTTAGTTAGAATAAAATACAAGTTATTATTGTGGTTATTTTGTGAGTGTCTTAACAAAGCAGTGAATTTTTAATTTCGCATCAGGGAGTTCCATCATAGAGCACCGATATGGTTGACTTTTTTTAATCAGAGTATAAAATTATATTTAAATATTAAAGAGTTATAATTCAAATACATAGTAATTGAACTAAATTACGGATATTTAGTTAGAATAAAATACAAGTTATTATTGTTGTTATTTTGTGAGTGTCTTAACAAAGCAATGAATTTTTAATTTCACATCAAGGAGTTCTATCATAGAGCACCTTACTATTGGATATGGTTGAATTTTTTTAATCATAGTATAAAGTTATATTTAAATAATGAAATATTCCCAGATGAGAAGTTTATAATGAGATATTTCTTGATGAGAATTTCTTATTTTGTTTTGTTTTGTTTTATTTCTTTTTGGCTTGCCATAATTCAGTCGGTTGCCTTGTATAATGTGATACACCAAACAAAACATTCAGAGATAATTATTTCTCACAAGTAAATCATTGGTTCTCTAAGGTGGTATATTGCAGTTCACAGTTGCTTAGTAAACTTTTATGCCTAGATTACCCTCTTTGATTTATTTTTGTTTTTAATTTTTTAAATTTATTAAACCAACGCGAAAGAACAACACCCTACACTATGTCGTTCGTGTAGAATGAAAAATAAGCCTCCTCTTCCACCTCCTAGACATCGTCAGAAGCATAAAGAGACGCATACTACCGAATATATTACTTCAAGAGATACTACTTTTAGTCCTCCACCTGAAATAGATCCACCAAAATAATATTTTCCTGTGAGTACTAAACCTGAGATCACTTCCCCATTAACTAGTGAGTTTGACACAATCAAAACAAAAGCACCTAAATCTCATTGCCTGAGGTTATTAAACTTCACTACACTAAATAAGAGACAATACAACTTGAGTTTATTGTGCATGCTACAGGTCACAGCTACAGTGGCCTTCTCCTGTTCGCGATTTCATTCAGGTAATTTAACTCCCCATGATTTTTCCCTACTCCTCGTCTTAATCAATTTCTAACAATATCTGCACCTCTGTCTTAGGTTGGCACTGTGGTTTGTGACCTCTGGTTCTACTATCTCCTTGCGCGGCCAACACTCCAGGTAATTTCTTTCCTCAATTTGATGAAAGTTCTATGCCTTTCGTTTATTGCTTTCAGTGGACAGTGGACTAACAGGCTTGCCCTGTTTTGGTTATGTAGGTTGGGGTTTGGTTCGTGGGTGCGCTCAATAGGAACGCCACAGTCCTTGTTTCGATAGGCTCTGCCACTATTTTGCTTGGATTTAGTTTATATCACTGTAAAGGGATTGAGTCCCGACATTCCTGGTTGTTTTCTTCTGTCATCGCTATGCGACCTAGGTTGTTGGAAAAAACCCTCATTTGGCTCTTTCTCGAATTTTGTAAGGCTACAATGATTTGAAAGCACTGTTCAGAGATTGTTCCCTATTCTCTTCTAGGGTTTCACTGGTTAATTTAACTTGATAACTATTTGTTTTATTCAATTAAATATGTTGGTGTTTACCTTTTTAGAATCGAAACCCTCGTCTAGGGTTCCAATGGCTAACTCGGCTCTTTAGCAGTGAGTTGGATATTTCCGAACTCTCTATCAAATGTATGCGAACATATATATATATTTTGTTCTGGAATGGAAAGAAATTACAATGTTTCGATGTATGACTATTACCTCTGTTCTGGGGTTTTTTTCCAGATTTCATATGCTCGTTTTATTCGAACTGCTTTCAATTATACTTGTCTGTCTCGGTCGTGGTCTCTCTTAATGGGTTACCAACCCTTGTTCTGGTAATTCACGTACAGTCCTTGTTGTTTGAGTTCTGTTCCTTTAGAAAAGAAAATAAAAAAGAAACTCCGCATGCACCATATCGACTATTCTGGTTGTTTAATGATTAGGAAATAATAAAGAAATATTAAGATGGATATTACAGATGGATTCGAATGAATAAAAATTGTTTGCTCTCTTTTTATTCCTGATACTTGTGTGGTGAACCTTTAGAAGGATTTATAATCGTCCATTTATACTTTTTGTTCATAGTTACCTGAACTATGCATAGTTACTTTCAGTTTCTATTATATTAGTTATGCAATTGCTTATGCATTCGATTCTACTTGCATTACAAGATTTCATACTTGACATGTTTGTCATTTTTTCTAAAATGAAAGAAACAATTATATAACTATTGTTTATTAAAGAGAGATAAGACAATGACCCTAACTGAAACTGAAATTAAAAAAAAAACAAATTCCTACCTTCTACTTTGACATTTTCAACATAAAGAAACCAATCATTGTTAAAACTTTCCACCTTGGCGGAGACCAACACCCGGTCATGGTGCCTTAGCTGGATGCTCCTGCATCACCTGAGGTACTATTTGTTTACACATATGTTGTATATGCTATCCATGGTGTTGTCATTCAAGAGATTGATATTACTACTTCAGAATTGTGTCTTTTCCCAAATATGGAGAAAGTGTGTTGACCTTGATGACATGAGGTCTAGGGGATGAATTGTTGATAGAGCTCTATTGCACAATCTTACGCTCCTACTACAGTCAATGATGTCTTGATCATGATGATCTATGTCTAGCAGCGTTGATTGGGTTGATTTGGTTGTGGATTCAGATATTGGTTAGTGATGATGTTATGGAGTGTTGATAAATGATTAGTTGCTACTATGACTTAGTCTAATAGTAACTTAGTGGGGAATGTAGGGATTTAGTTTCAAAATTCAGTGAATTGAGAACCGTACACAGGTTACATACATAGTAAGCATGTATATACGTGGGTATAATTTAGAACAATCACTATATATTCTAAAGTAAATGTTAATTAGGGTTCACAATAAATACACATTGTTTCTGTGATGACTATCTGGTATCCAATAGTGTGATTAACCAATTAATAATTGAATGGTTGACATGCGACAATATTATTTGGTATTGCATTAAATTGATTTGATTGTATTTCTTAAGATTTATTTTAGTGATTGGTTTACTTCAATACTTTGTGGCTTGATGCTTTAGTGATTCAGTTTGTATATAGTGCTCAATAATTGAGATTTTGAGATTTAGTATTTGATTTTGACATATTGGTTTGGGCTTATTGTTGGCATGAGTCTAGTGTGAAAATTTGATGAAAGGTGGCCTACATGTTTTTATGGCTGATTGATAGGTGGATCCAGTGTGAAATATTTTGAAACGTGGCGCACGAGATACCAAGGGTTTCAACCTTTAGTGAGGGGGTAGGATCTCCCTTCTGGTAGGAGTCGGTAAACGCTATTAGGGGGTTGGAGATCTCTTCTAGTAGGTGTTGAAGAATAAGTGGAGGTCGTAGCTTCCTACATTGGGTGCTTGCATGTTGGTAAGAGTTTCCACCAATACAATATGTAATGAATATTTTCTTTATAATAAAAGAAGATGATGGAGACAACATCAACAATGATTTTCTCCTACATTGGGTTTCCACCTAAAATCCCAATGTCCTCATCTATTGATGTGATTCTTATGTGTTGATTATTTATATGCTCTTTACTTCTCATGGTTATTTCATAATGAATAACTAAAGAAATGATGACGCATTGGATAAGTTAAATCATTCATGGAAATTATGAAAAATTAGTTATCTTGATATACGTGGTTTGCATTCAATACATTCATGTACACATGCAAGTGCATGAAGAGAAATAGCGGACATAATTCTGAATATGAAATTAAAAGTTAAAGTGAATTTAAAATATTGATTTCCCCCCACGACCCACGCCCGCCCCCCACCCCCCACACCGCCCCCCTATTTTTCCTAACAACTAAAGTGAATTATTCAAGGAGAAGTTGATTTTGAAAAGTCACTTAATTAAATGATTTAGCAACATGAATTTAAGGTATAGATGATGAAGAAGCCATTTTATGGGTTGAAGCAAGCTCTAAAAGTTTGGTGTAATAGAATATATATTTATTTGGCTACTAATTATTTTAGTAGAAGAATGAGTGACCCAACTTTGTATAGAACATCAAATTAACAAGGTCATATTTCAATATTTTTCTTGCATTTGGATGGCATGGTATATACAAGTAACCTTCGAAACTTTAAGCATGTAATGGAGACATAATTTGAAGTGATTGATTTCGGTTTGATGAAGTATTTTCTTAGAATAGAAGCTGAGCAATCTAAAATGGAATTTTTTATTTTCCAAGCATGTATGCAAGATATGCATACAAATGTTATGGATGATAAATTGCAATCCAATAGCCACACCTATAGAAAATGGAACAAAATTAAGTAAGCCACATGAAGGATAAAGAGTTTTTCAAGAGTCCTATTTGAAGCCTCTTGTATCTCACAACAACAATTCTAGATATTGCATTTACAATTAGTCTAATTTCAAGATTCTTGGAGTCTCCCAAAGCCTCACATTAGCATGTTGCTAAAATAATTCTATCATATAATTGAGGGATAAAAAAGTATGGAATTATTGTAGTGAGAGGCGCTCTAAGACCCATTATGGCATCAATATTGTAAAATGTTATGTGACGTAATATCATGTTGATTCAACCAAATGATTTAAACTAAAATTAAAAATAAAATAATTAATTCTTGATATAACAAGATGTGAGCTTGATAGATGGATATCCTTACTATAATATTCTATAATTTACAATTATCTTATAGATACTCTAATTTAACACATACACAATATTTTTTTTAATGTGATTTATATCATTTGGTTATGGTTAAGGCACCATAAATTAGGTTTAAAGCACGAGATGTGGGATGATATATTTTTTAATGTAATATTTTATAATTTAGAGCTATATGATGGTTAATCTCATTTAATATGTAAAACATTTATTATAATATATAATTTATACTTATAAATTAGAGTTAAAAGTACTATAAATTTAGTTTAAAGAATCAAAGTAAGTTACACAAAAAAGAAATACACATCATCAAACTCAAAAGGATACATAGAATGCATAGAGTTTGTAGGTCTTTGGGACGGAAAGGATGCCAGAGGAAAAAATTGGATAGAAATCAACCATTTTTTTATTCTCCTTTTAAACTTATTATATATCTTTGCACATATTTGGAATAATATTTATCATTCAATTTTAGGAGTGGATTTTTGGGTTGATTTTGTGTGAGTATCGTTTCACTTTACCCAAAAATAAAATAAATGGACTTCAATACATCATAAGTAATGGTTGTTTAATTTTTTTGGATCATGCATCTAAGGCCATACTTAGGTTTTCAATCAATCATTATTATATTTGCATCCAAAGTGGTAATGATTAATTTTATAGTGGTTTCGATATATGAAGAATGTTGTCAATATGTGAAGAAATTTTAAGGTTAAACATTTTTATATATTTTCATAATTGAATGCACATTAAGTAATGGCTATTTCATTTTTTCAAAACAAACTTCTAGGCTTATAATGAAGTTTTGAATCAACGATTACTATGTTTACATTCAAAGCAATAATAATTAATTATGTAATGCTACCAATATATGAAAATTGTAATCAATATGTAAAGAAAATGTAAGGTTAAACATTTTTGTATTTTTATATTCTTTTATATAGACACAATCATAATAATATATTTTTTAGTATATTATTTAATAATTTATACCTAATGTTAATATGATTTATTGTATCTATTTCTTTTATATTATAATATCTATTGTGTTAGGGTTAAAGCACCATAAGTTGGGCTTAAAACACCAAACATGCAATAATATATTTCTTTTATAATGTTTTATAACTAACAACTATCTCACTTTTTATGTATTTAATATATAAAATATTTATTTTAATATATAATTTATAGCTATAAGTTAGTTCTAAAGTACTTTAAATTAGGTTTAAAGCATCAACACTAGTGAGACAAATCTATAAAAAATATATAGAGTGCACAAAGTTTGTACAGCAGGGACACGATTGGGTAGAAAACAAAAGTTTGGTACCAACCTACCAATTTCTATTCACCATATTTTTAAAATACTTTCTTTTTAAACACATTCTCCAAAATCTTTGCTCATATTTGGAATAGTATTTGGGGCTTTGTTTTAGCCATGTTTGCGGAATGGTTTTTTGGATTTAGTTTATCTTTATTTCACTTCACCCAAAAATAATATAGATCCACTTTAGAAATGGATCATAAGCAATGGTTATTTATGTTTACAGCTCCATATTGAAATATTAATTTCAACTGTCGTGCAACATTTATTACTCCAAAAAACCGCCAGTGTTCATCGCACCGCTTTTGATGAGACAGTGGTATTTCTCGGAGGGGAAGCGATAACACCTAGCAGTTGACACGTGCACAATAGTTTTGCCAAAGCAGTTTTTTCCCGGAGCATAATGTTCATATGGTTTGACCGTGCAATAGCCGTCCGATTGAATGAACAGGCCTGCACCGTAGATCTTCATATTACGTGAAGTGCAATTCTCGTTGACCACTGGCTTTGTCAGTAAAGTAATTTAATGAAATTCACTGCATTCGTAGAATGTTGGTAAAAGTTTAATTTTATTATTTGTTTAAGTTACGAGAGTATGGCATAGGATATAGTATTTGTTATGTTTTTTTTGTTATTCATTTTAAAAAGTAACACATGCAACAACGTGTATGTTTTGGTTGTTCGTTGAGTGAAAACAAAAGGGTATATGCAACAGCGTAATGTAATTGTTTTTGTTGAGAGAATATATATGCAGCAGCGCATATGGTGTGTTGAATGTTGTAATCCCTCTGCAATGCAATACGCAGCAACAACGTGCGAATGAAAAATTGCTTTTACACACAGCAGTGTAAAATATTTGCAGCAGAGACAGAGTAAATCTTAGAAGAGACAGAGTAATTTTTTTGTGTGGAACTGAAGTGTTCCTAGTGTAATCCCTCTGTTAAGAGGAAGACCCTTTTGTATAAGGCAGTTTTATTAATTAATACAAAGTTTTGTATGTGTGTTAAAAACTCTGTTCTTTGCAGAAAACAATTTTAGCTTCCCTGTGTTAAGATCCTATGATAAAACAAAGCATTATTCTTTGTTCTGTTCACTTCAGTTTTGTTTGGAATTATAAAAAATTCCCAACATGGTATTAGAGCTTATCCAGGCGCTTTGAAGGTGTCAAAGAAGCTAAAAGAAATATTTCTTGTTGTAGCAGCTTCTCCAGCAGAGTGAAGACTCAGTCAAGAAAGAATCAAAGGTATTTCTCAAGTTTTTTTTTTGTGTGTTGTTGTTGAGAACATACAGTTATTTTAAATACACAGTGAAGTATTTTGAAGCATAGTTAAGAGTGCAAGAATGTCTGGAGCCAACACTAGCATGGGTATGTGTAATACCCAGCTCCCACAATTTAATGGGAAAAATTATGACTATTGGGAAATAACTATGAGAGCCCTGCTAGCTTCACAAGACTTATGGGAATTTGTTGAGGATGGTTTTGACGAACCAGCAGTTGAAAATGAGTTTAATAACTTAACTCATGCAGAGAAAGAACTGTTGAAGAGCTACAAGAAGAAGGATTCTAAAGCTCTCTACTTCTTATATCAAGCAGTGCATGAGAGTGTGTTTCCAAGGATAGCAGCAGCCAAGACATCCAAAGAAGCATGGAAAACTCTCAAGATAACCTATCATGGCATGGAGAAAGTGAAGACATCAAAACTACAGTTGCTGAGGAGAGATTTTGAGAATCTACGCATGAAGGAGTCAGATAATATTAACTCATTCTTCACACATGTGATTGGTCTGGTCACACAGATAAGGTATCATGGAGAGATTCTTGAAGAAAGGAGGATTGTGGAGAAACTATTGAGGGTCCTACCCTCAAAGTTCGATGTGATTGTCACCACCATAGAAGAGACAAAGGATCTCACAAACTTCTCAGTTGATGAACTACATGCATCATTGATAACACATGAGCAGAGATTGAGTAGAAATGAAAACTCATCTCTAGAGCATGCCTTTAAGGCCCAGATGTTCTTTGGAAGAGGAAGAGGTCAAGGCAGAGGAAACAAAAGAGGAAGAGGCAAAAGCCAAAACAGAGGTGGAAGAAACAGTCCAGCAAATGTTCAAGGAAGAGGCAGCAATCCAAATCAGAACCAAGGCCAAGGCAGCAGCCAACAAAGTGGACAATATCATGCTCAAGGACAAAGGTATGGATAAACCAATGTCCAATTTCACTATTGTAAAAAATATGGGCATTATGCAAATGAATGTAGGAAGAAGCAACATGATATGAGTAATAGAACTAGTGCAAATTTCACTAGAGAAAATATCAGCCAAGATAATTTGTTGTTTGCATGTAATATGGCTGAAACAAAGAGTGAAGATGTATGGTTTCTAGACTCCGATTGCAGTAACCATATGACAGGTAATATAGCCCTGTTTTCTACATTAGATCAGAGTGTGAAGTCACAAGTCACACTTGGGACTGATAGTAAAGTTTTTGTTATGGGAAAAGGAGAAGTAAAAGTCTCAACAAGGAAAGGTGAAAAGAAAACCATAGCAGATGTTTATTATGTTCCTGGAATGAAATGTAACCTCTTAAGTATTGGAAAACTTGTTCAAAATGGGTACAATGTTTTCTTTGAGAATGATGTATGCACCATCATGGATAGAGCACCCAACAAATGATGTATTGTTGAAGTGAAGATGACAAGGAATAGGATGTTCCCTCTCAGAATAAAGGCAGATTTGAAAGATGGAGTAGAAATAGCAACAGTTACACAAGAGGCTTTCCAAAACGAACCAAAAGATGAAAATTGGTTGTGGCACTTGAGATTTGGACATCTCAACTTTGGAGGTCTTAACTTGTTGCATAGAAAAGGAATGGTAAGAGGATTACTATTGATAGAGAAACCAGACAACCTTTGTGAAGGTTGTATCTTGGGGAAACAACACAAAGAAAGTTTTCCATCAGGGAAAAGCATAAGGGAAAAAGCACCCTTAGAGATTGTCCACTCAGACTTATGTGGACCGATGCAAACTCCACCATTTGCAGGCAGCCAATATTTTCTAACATTCATTGATGATTTTACTAGAAAAACTTGGGTCTATTCCCTGAAGAACAAAAGTGAAGTGTTTGAAAGATTTTGCAATTTCAAAGAACTTGTAGAAAACCAAAGTGGACTGCATATCAAAGTTCTAAGAACTGATAGAGGAGGTGAGTATATCTCCAAATAATTTCTATGTTTTTGTAGAGAAAATGGAATTCATAAACAGTTTACCACTAGGTACACTCCGCAGCAAAATGGAGTTGCTGAAAGGAAGAATAGCACAATTATGGATATGGCGAGGAGCATGTTAAAGGCAAAACATTTGCCAAATGATTATTGGGCTGAAACTGTACATTGTGCAGCGTACATTTTGAATAGGTCTCCTACAAAAACAGTCATGACAGAGTGCCGAAAGAAGCATGGAGTGGGAGAAAGCAAGGAGTCACCCACATGAAAGTTTTTGGATGTGTGGCTTATGCACACATTCTAGATCAGCTAAGGAAGAAGTTGGACAGCAAAGGGGAGAGATGTGTTTCATTGGATATAGTGAGGAATCCAAAGCTTACAGGTTGTATAATCCATCCACCAAGAAGCTTTTTGCGAGCAAAGATGTTCAGTTCATCGAGGAGGAAGCTTGGGATGGAAGCATAGAGAAAACAATGAATGTTAAAAAAAATTTGTTGCATGACGAAGATGATGAGGAGATGACTGAAATACATCCCCAAACAGTAGCACCAACACAAGGGAAGCAAGCGACACCCTTGAGGAGAAATGAAAGTGCTTCTCCAAGCACATCACAAGGAGGAAATTCAAGTGCTTCTTCAAGCACTTGTACACCAAATGAAAGAGGTAAGAAGTTCAGAAATTTAAGTGACATTTATGAACAAGAGGCAACAAATGAAGGTATGAATTCTTTGTTTGCTTTATATTGTCATGTTGATGACCCTATTCATTTTGAAGAAGCAATTAAGGACAGGAAATGGATAGAAGTTATGGATAAGGAGATCAATGCCATAGAAAGAAACAAGACATGTGATTTATTTGAACTACCAAAAGGGAAAGAAGTCATTGGAGTTAAATGGGTCTACAAGACCAAAAGTAATGCTGAAACTAAAATAGAAAGACACAAGGCGAGACTTCTTGTCAAAGGATATAAGCAGCAGTATGGGAGAGACTATGAGGAAACTTTTGCACCAGTTGCTAGAATGGAAACCATGAGAGCAGTGCTGTCCAAAGCAGCACAAAACAAGTGGAAAGTTTACCAAAATGGACGTGAAGTCAACATTACTAAATGGAGGGTTAATGGAAGAGGTTTACATTGAGCAACCTCTAGGCTATGAAAAGAAAGGCCAAGAGCACAAAGTGTGCAGATTGAAGAAAGCTCTTTATGCGCTGAAGCAAGCACCAAGAGCGTGGTACAGTAGGATAGATTCCTATCTACTGGAAAATAGATTTGAAAAGTGTGAGGGAGAACCCACCCTCTTCATCAAATAAAAGGATGGTAAAATGCTAATTGTTGTGTTATATGTTGATGATGTTATTTTCACAGGTAATGATGATTATCTTATTGAAAATTTCAAAACAGTCATGAAAGAAGAATTTGAAATGACTGACATGGGTTTGCTGAGATATTTCTTAGGAATAGAAGTAGAACAAAATGGAAATGGGATTTTTATCTCACAAGCGAAATACGTTAATGAAGTATTGGAAAGATTCAATATGCATGAGAGCAAAGAAGCAATCACTCCCACAGTGATGGGATTAGAACTCAACAAAGCGGATAGCAGCAAGGATTTTGATCCTAATTTGTAGAAGAGCATAGTTGGCAGCCTCATGTATTTGACTGCAACTAGGTCAGATATAATGCATGTTGTTAGTTTAATTTCCAAATTCATGGAGAGGCCAAAAGAAGCACATTGGCAGGCAACAAAAAGGATTCTGAGGTATGTTAAAGGTACTAAAAGGTTTGGCATTTTATATATTACTTCAGAATGTTCATATTTAATTGGATACACTGATAGTGATTGGGCTGGAAGTGTAGATGATCAGAAAAGCACATCCGGTTATGTTTTTCACATGGGCTCAGGAGCTATTTCACGGGCTTCTAAAAAACAGCCTATTGTAGCGTTGTCTACAACAGAGGCAAAATATGTGGCAGCTACAGTAGTAGTGTGTCAAGCAATTTGGATGAGAAGGATGTTAAGGAGCTTATGCCAAGAGCAAGCAAAATGAACTGTGATTTTTTGTGACAACAGCTCAGCTATTGCATTATCTAAGAATTTTGTGTTTCATAAGAGAACGAAACACATTGACACAAAGTTTCATTACATCAGGGAATTGGTAAACAATGGAGAAATTGTTTTAAAACACTGCAGAACTCAAGAGTAGGTTCCAGATATTCTGACCAAACCATTGGGACAGAAAAGTTTTGAGTTTTTGAGGAAATGTTTGGGTATGAATGATAACCCAAAAGTTGAAATTTAAGGGGAGTGTTGAAATATTAATTTCAACTGTCGTGCAGCATTTATTACTCCATAAAACCGCCAGTGTTCATCGCACCACTTTTCATGAGACGATGGTATTTCTCGGAGGGGCAACGATAACACCCAACAACTGACACGTGCACAGCAGTTTTGCCAAAGCAGTTTTTTCCCGGAGCGTAATGTTTGTGTGGTTTGACCGTGCGATAGCCGTCCAATTGAATGAAAAGGCTTGCACTGTAGATCTTCATATTACGTGAAGTGTAATTCTCGTTGACCATTGGCTTTGTCAGTAAAGTAATTTAAAGGAATTTACTACTTTCGTAGAATGTTGGTAAAAGTATAATTTTATTATTTGTTTAAGTTACAGGGATATGGCATAGGATATAGTATTTCTTATGTTTTTTTTGTTATTCATGCTAAAAAGTAACACACGCAACAACGTGTATGTTTTGGTTGTTCATTGAGTGAAAACAAAAGGGTATACGCAACAGTGTAATGTAATTGTTTTTGTTGAGAGAATATATACGTAGCAACGCGTATGGTATGTTGAATGTTGTAATCCCTCTACAATGCAATACGCAGCAGCAGCGTGCGAATGAAAATTTTCTTTTACACACAACAGTGTAAAATATTTGCAGCAAAGACAAAGTAAATCTTAGAAGAGACAGAGTAATTTTTTTTGTGTGGAACTGAAGTGTTCCTGGTGTAATCTCTGTGTTAAAAGGAAGATCCTTTTGTATCAGGCAATTTTATTAATTAATACAAAGTTTTTTATGTGTGTGAAAAACTATGTTCTTTGCAGAAAACAATTTTAGCTTCCCTGTGTTAAGATCATGTGATAAAATAGAGCATTATTCTCTGTTCTGTTCGATTCAGTTTTGTTTGGAATTATCAGAAATTCCCAACACTCCATAGATTTGATCCCTAATGAAACTTATTAGATCTAGATTCTCTATTAAAGACATAAACCTTAAAAAATGTTCAACATGATCAATCATAGACATCATTTTGAACCTCATTCAAGAATAATCAAGTACAATAAAATAAAATTAAATGTAATTAAAGTTTACTTACAATAAACAACCAAACAAAAACTAATACAAAACTTAACAAATATCCATTATAACATAATGATAATAAAACCTAATACTTTAACTTAAAATTAACTTATATAAATGTCACTATTTTTTTTAATTATTAAAAATTATTAGAATTAAATTAAATAAAACAACACTATAATTCATCATAGATGTAATGAATAATTCATTTAAAATTAAACATCATTTCTGAGAAATTCCTGAAACTTAATAAATAGGTCAAACAACCATATCTATTAAATAATATGAAAAATAAACCTAAATTCATGATAATAATAATATGAAAATAAATTTGACAATATAAATAAAAATAACCATACAACAATACTATCGATGGAATTCAATTCATTATTAGACACACTATTATAGTCACCATCACAATACCATTCTATTCTGAATAATGTTTTTTATCTATATCACGTAAATAATCACAACAGTAAATATCATCATATTCTAAATGGTGTGTTATTATATATTTGATATCAGTATAAAAATGTTATTATTCTAAAATTAAATATAATTTACCAAGTTTATCAGATTGCAAAGATCAATATTGACCACCATGCTTGACCAAAATTATAGATAATTTTGAAAAGTGGCTAATTTCCCCAGTCCTCTAGTCGAACTATGCAGTCAAGGTTTGATTTGAACGGTGAATCAAACCACCTTAACTTGGTATCGGAAGGAATGTAATCCCATCTGCATAGCGCCAGAAAATATTGTGTTTAAATCAAAATTTCCGAGGAACACGAGTATTGGATGATTTATGTGGCAGGGAGAGGTAATCCTTACCGGAAATTTGTCGCAAGATGATGCAAGAAAATTGAAATGAGGAACATAGCGAGGTCATATCCTGGAAATTTTCTAGGGCCACCTCCAAAGTTAAAACTGGGGACACGATTAGTAGCCGGGTCCTGAAAGTTGTAAGTCAACCAGTTATATTTTAGGCATTCAAGTAAACGACATCAATTTTACTTTCTAGATCGCAAGGGGGTCATAGCTCGCACCTGCCATCGTCGAGGATTGAAAGTAAGAGGGTCTTCGTAGTAGTTTCTATCGAAATGGGAGACTTGATGAAGTAATATGCACGTCCATCCTTTGGGAATTGTGTATCCTTTAAATAAAAAATTATCAAATTACGGTAAAACAGTGTTACTAAAATGCTGCAACTTTTTGACTCAGAAAGTAACAATATTGGATACCTTGCATTTCTACTTTCTGAAGAGTTTTCCTTAGTAACATCGCGTTTATGCTTCCAATACCTAATCTCTGCACCTCTTTGATAACCTGAGAACGATGTCGCCATTAGGTTCCGACAAAATGCTGACATAAATCGATGAATCAAATTGATGTGACTACTTACATTCCTGGTGAACGACATTGATTTATAGTCATCCCAGGAGAGACTGTCTTTATTTCCATTGGTGCATCTTATTGCTTCGTGTTCTTCCTGCACCATGTTAATGGACATCAGAGGTTATTTAATGTAAAATTTCACTTAGTGCCAAACAAAGTACAGTGGAAGATATTAACCCTGAGTTCTTGAATGATGTGCGGATTTTCAGATAAAAGCTTCACTGTCAAAGCAGTCGTTTTTGGCGTAGTTTCAAAGGCAGCGAACATAATACACATAATGATATCTACGATCCGATCTTCAAAATCCACGTCTTCTTTTCCCTCTGCCTCTTTCAGCAATGATGATAGTAGGTCGTCTGATGAATCGTAGGATGACAAGATTTCCTTCCTCTCCTTGACAATGCTTTTGATCTGGTCAGAAATCTCTTGCCTTTTCTGCAATTCCAAAAGTCAATTACTTCAAAAGCTAAATAAATAACCAGGTACTTGGGTCGTCATAATGAAGGGTCAAAATAAGGGAAGCTATTGAATCGTCTTAGCATCTTAGGAAGGCTTCAGGGAATGAACCTTGTTGCAGTTATGAAAGGTATTTTTGTTTTTAGATCCAGATAAATAGGTAACTCGTCAGGGTTACCTATCTGACGTCAGGTTGGAATTTTGTTGCTTTTACTGTAATTGTAATTTTAGGTTAGTGTTAATTTATTTTTAATGGAAACTTATAACTTAATAAAAGTTGAGGCATTGGATTGGGAAATGTCTCCTTAAGCTACTTCATAGATCGGTATATCACTTTACCAAAAAAATCACAGGCAATTTGCCCAACAAATTAAAGTAAAACTATAATTATTATAAAGATTATTTATAAATAAGAAAACAACCGAGTGAAAAAAAATAACCAGCAATTTTCCCAAACGATTTAAACTAAAATTAGAGTTATCATAAAGAATATAGATATAATTTCAACTACCCATTTAATTCAGCCAAAAACCACGTGTTTCATATCGCACCGCATTCACTTATCAATGATATTTTTCAGGAGGGCTTCGAACACACCGACCAGTTGACGCATGTCCACAGTATGGTTCCAAAACAGCCCATTCCCTGGAAGGTAAAGGTCGGTAAGAAGAGGTCCAATTGTCACATTAAATCAATAGCCCTACATCATTTAAACTTGACGGGAAGTAATTTTTGGTTGACAGCCAGGTTTGTCGGTGAAAGGACAAGAAATTAATTTTCACTATGCCAAAGTAATAAATGAATTTATTATGGTCGTAGATTTTTGATAAAGTTCTTAAGTTTATTTTTTTTACACGGCATGTAATATTGTAATGTTATTTTATAGTCGTTTTGTTAGAAAAGTATGTAATATTTTTTTGGTTAGTTGTACAATTGTGAAATGTAAGAAACGCACAGTAGTGTGAAGTAAAAAAAAGGGATTTTTTTCAAGAGTTTTGAGCACATGGAATACACAGCAGCGTAAAGGAATTTTGTTGAATGTAAAATGTGAAGAAGAATGTTTTTATAGCAATGAATGTAAAGAAATTTTACACACAGTAGTGTAAAAATTTCTAAAAGAGACAAAGTAATTTTTTTTAGAAGTTCTTGGTGAATCCCTCTTTGAAGAGGAAGATCTTTTGTAACAGGTTGTTTTATTAATGAATACATAGTGTTTCCATGTGTTTTGAAAACTCTGTCTGCTCAGAAAATTTAGCTTTCCTGTGTTAAGATCCTATGGAAAAAAATAGAGCATTGTTCTATGTTCTTTTGTGTTTGAAATTACCAGAAATTTCCAACATGGTATCAGAGCTTGTCCAGGCTCTTTGAACGTGTCAAAGAAGCTGAATGAAGGATTTTTTTTTGCTGCAACAACTTCTCCAGTAGAGTGAAGACTCAGTCAAAAGAATCCAAGGTATTTCTCAAAGTTTTTTTTTTTTTTTTTTTTTTTTTTTTTTTTTTT
>APFE030205625.1:0-12009 GCA_000404065.3 Pinus taeda | reverse complement strand
TTGGGATGTTTGTTTTGAGTATAAATGCAAAAAAATATAAAAAATATATATATATATATAGCAGACGCTTCCGCGGACACTTCGCCTCCTAGATTTTTGGAAAATGACGCTTCCGCGCTCCGCGCTTCCGCTTCGCTCCCGCTTCGTGCAACATTGTATACAGCTATAAGCTCCTACAGGACAATGTTATAGGATAGAATCTTGCAGACAAGATAGTGGGATGGCAAATACATGGAGATTATGCACAAGTTACAGTAGAGCACAGGTACAGATACAGGCACAGGTACAAGTGCAGGTACAGGTACAAGGGATCATGATGCAGACTATCGTCTCACAGAAAATGGCTTGGTGCGGTTTAGAGACATGATCTATGAGTCGAATTGCAGTGAGCTCAAGAAGCTTATCTTGAGGGAGTTTCATGTAAAACTGTATTCAAGGCAACCAGGATATCATAAGACATTGACGGCGATGAAGAAGTTCTATTATTAGCCGAATATGAAGAAGGAAGAGGTTGAGTTCGTGACTAGATGTTTAGACTGTCAAGCAAATAAAGGCGGAATGCAAGCATCCAGGTGGTTTACTACAGCCTATAGCAATTCCGGAATGGAAATGGGAGGTCATTTCCATGGATTTCATCACAGGTCTTCCGAGGACAGTGAGGCAACACGATTCTATTATGGTCGTGGTTGACAGATTGAGCAAGGTAACTCACTTCATTCCGGTGAAGACTACATATTCAGCTAGCGAGGTAGCACAAGTGTTTGTCAAAGAAATAGTGCGACTATATGGTGTTCCAAAGAATATTGTGTCAGACAGGGATGCAAAGTTCACTTCCAAGTTTTGGAAGGAGTTATTTGCAGGCTTGGGTATAGAGTTGGGCTTCTGTACAACTTATCATCTGCAAACAAATGGTCAGACAGAGAGGGTCAACAGGATTTTGAGGATATGTTAGGATGTAAATGATGCACCAGTAGAGGAAATGGGAGTATCTTCCATTGGTGGAGTTTGCATAAAATAATAGTTATCAAGAGTCATTGAGGATGAGTCCTTTCGAGGCATTATATGGACGGAGTTGTAACACTTCCATCAGTTGGAGCGATCCAGTGAACAGGGTACTTACTGGACTGGACATGTTGACGGACATGGAGCAAGAAATGCAGGTTATCAAAAAGAATCTAAAGGCATAACAGTATAGATAGAAAAGTTATGTAGATCAGCACAGAGTGTTCAAAGAGTTTCAGGTTGGGGAGCATTTGTATTTGCGCATCAAGCCTAAGAAAAGCTCTTTGAGGATTGGTTCATGTGCCAAGTTGGCACCACGGTATTGCGGGCCTTTTAAGATCCTTGAGAGGATTGGACCAGTGGCATATCGACTTACACTACCTCCAACAGTGAAAGTCCATGATGTTTTCCATATTCATCGCTTAAGAATTATATAAAGAATGTTGATCATGTTATTGATTGGTTTGTATCGCAGATGGAGTAAGAAGGAGAGTTCCAGCCGAAGCCTTAGTGCATATTGCAACGAAAACATCTCATGCTCAGGAACAAAGCCATATAGCAAGTTAAAGTGCAATGGAAGCTCTTTGGGCCTGAAGAAGCTACATGGGAGATGGTGGATCAGATGCGGGCCCTATATCCTTCATTGTTCATTGGTTGAGGCAAAGCAGTTTTGGTTTGATGTTGGTTTATGTTTGGCATATGTTTTGTTGATGTTTTGATATTTGTATATGTATATCTATATGGATGTAAATACCTCCATGAGCTAAGTTATACAGCTCCAATAAGCGGTATGGGTGTCATGTTATTATGGTTGTTATATTGTCATGTTGTCATGATGTTTTTCTTTTGAGCAGGTTCTTCATTGTAAATATTGCAACGAGCTAAGTTATATAGCTCCATAGACAGTATGTTTGCTTTTCAGTGGTTTTGCTGAGGTCTTGTTGTGGTTTAACACCGAGGACGATGTTCCCAAAGGGGGAGGGTTCTGTAACAACCTTGGTGAAAAGTTCGTGTAATAAAAGTTAATAAAGACAAAATAAGACCACAAGTGAGGGAAACTTGTTCCAAGCTGAATGTTGGGCAAAGATATCCTAATGGGCATCACTGGATGTGTGTTTTGGCTAAGAAAATTGGCAAAGGCTAAGGCAAAGGCATTAAAAGGCAAAAAGGCATTTTTGGCACATTTATTTATGAAAATAAAGAAAAATAAGAGAAAAGTAAAGTGAAAGGTCACAGGTTGCATGTGAGGAGGAAATTGAAAGAAAATGATGCAAAATGAAGAAATTAGAAGCCTCATGCATAAAACGACTTTTGAGGATCAATTCATGGCTTTTGTCAAGTTCAAGTTTGGAGCTCTCTCATTATTCTCTCTCTCTCACACACTCTTGGTCACTTAGAGTTTTCTTGGAGCACTCAAGCAAGGATCAAGGAAAGGAAAGTTGGATCAAGCAGCTTCAGCAGGAATGCTTGCACGTAACCTTTTGCATGTGTGATTTCCTAGCTGGTTTAGACATGCATGGCTTTGCATGTTGGTGTATGGTTCTCTTGTTGTTTGTGGCATGGTTTTGTCGGTTTATGACTATGGATTTCAGCCTCGCCTAGCCTTTTTTCAGATGCCATGGTATGTTGGGATGTTATTTCGGTTTTTGAGCTTTGGTTTGCCGGATGTATTTCGAAATCCGAGGCAAAGGTGGTCTCAAGGTTCATTCCCAAAGGCCTAGGAATCCCTTGACTGGTTGTGGTGGGATACACAGTAAAGCCTGAGGGAGCAGTCTCGATTTAGGGCCTAGTGATCCGGATTGGATTGCAGTAAAACCTAAGAGACAAGGAGATGGAAAATTCCTCAAGTATAGTGATGGATTCCAAATGGCATTCCAAGTTCTATTCGGTTGTGATCGGAGCACCGGTTTTGGTGTGATCACGGTTTGGTGAGGGTGTAAGTGGTTTAACCTCTGGATTCCCTTGGTTGTTCTTGGATTGGTTGTTCTATGAGATCTCACATTCATGCTTGGAATATGGCACGGGGGTAACTAGCTGAAAGAGAGATTTGGTTCAGCCATGTCTATAGTCGGGTGGTACATGGAAGTCCCGAACCTAGTTGGATTTGCCTATGATTAATAAAAGCTAAGTTCTCTTACTTTTGCACTGATTTATATGTGGATTCAAAGGTTGTCATACCTTTGATATTTATATGGCTTTATGTTGGTTATAAACATGGTTGAATGACTAGTTCATGTCATGGTTATTTCATGTATTTACTTGTAACTGTTAAATGGATGGATCCAAGACCTAATTGATGATGTAGTAGTTCAATGGAGAAGGAGGTGATCCTTTTGGTTATGTTTCATAAGTTGTTTCAGTCGTTTGTGCTCTGTCTTGTATCCTAGACCTGTAGGTTGCATTGAAGCCAAGTGATTGATAGAATGGCAATCCCAGTTGGGAATGCTCAAGCCTAGTCCTGAGGGTGATTTTTGTTTCATCATCATTGTTATTATGTTTTTAATGAATTTTGGAAGTTACAACAAGTTCTGGGCAAAGGTCAGGATCCTACACTAGAAAAATGGCTTAAACCCCGGGGTCGATAGCACAGAACTAGCAATTTTGGTCCACAGTAGCTGACAGGCAGGCCGTGAGAGCGATTTTGGGTTTATGGCCTCTCCCTTGCCCATAGCATGAGAGCAACTATGGCCTAAGAGCTGCAAAATAGCAGTGGAACCCAGGGACAGGTGGCTGACTTGTCTCCTGAGGATTTTGTTGATGATGTTGGATGATTGTGTGTGATATTCCATCGATTCCACTTCCTTAAGGTGACATAGGAGGTCGAATATGATTGTAGTAGCATCTCTCCTTATGTTTACCCCAATTTGCATGGTTACTTTGGGTAGAGTTGGGAGGGGGTGTTACAAAAGGAGATTGTCATTTTCACCTCAGCAATCTTCCTGCTGTGCTTTAGTGGAATTTCATCACAAGGGAGGCTTCCTAATGATCGATCACCTATGAGGATATTCTAAGTTATAGGGTTCAAGGTGATGAAGGCATAGGCTAGGTGAAGACACTCAAAGATGGACAAAAGGCTCAATACTTCTAAATAAGGAATAGTGTATCATGCGCCTAAACTAGCAAGGACTTATATGAACTAGGGTTTATTGAGAGGCAACAATAAAGGAGTACCTAGACACATATGCGTCAAAGAAAGGGTTTACTAAAAGATAAGGTCCACAAAATAATAGATCTAACCCTCGAGATAAGACTCAAGTTGAAGTTAGACTAGTGTTAGGGTTTCTAAGAAACAAACTTGTTTAGAGAAGGATGACATCAGCATTCAAAGGGAAATTTTTACCATGAAAAAGGCTAGATTTTGCATTTAAAAGGATTACAAGGATAAAAATTAGGTTTTTATCCCACAACCATTCATCTGCAAATGCCCTAAACAAACTATCCTATGGAAAAACCCCAATAGCTTGCTTAAAAGGCTTGGGAAAATAGAAAGGAAGAAAAATATTGAGTTTTTCAAGGTTTATGATCAACATAAAGCTTACTCATGCCTAATCCTACTCGGGTGATGGATTGTTTGGGTAATTTTAAGAGATAAAAGACACATGCTTGGGGTAAGGGGTGGGGGGTGGAGGAACTCTAGTTTTGACTTAAACAAACCCTTAACTATCTTTTTTGTGAGGGAATAAATTAAATAGGAGATGCACACTAAGATTTCTCCTATGGATTTCAAGGAAGAAATATTCAACATGAAAAAGTTAACCAAGATTTTCCATAAATAATTTGCATTTAGACATGGATTATAGAAAAACCCTAGCAATAATTCAAATACATGTAAAACAATGAAAAATCTACAATAAACTTACAATTCTTCCATGAAAAGACCTTTCAATCCTAAGAGAAATCTCCAAGAGGCCACTCTCCAATGGCAAAAAGCTCCAAAAAATCACATCTCCACAAGTAACGAGTTACACAAAGGATAAGTTGAGCTCTAGAAAAGAGGTTGAAACTCTAGAGTGTTGATGAAAAATGTCAAGTGAGTGATCCTCAACTTATATTATTATGAGGTCTATCACTTTCTAAAATTAGCCTAGAAGCCCTATAACAAGTTTAATTTTGAGTGTCCATCAAGATAAGGGGTTACAAGCCAACCTCATAGCTCATAATAATAGAAATATGCCAGAAAAGCCCAAGAGTGTGGGTTGAAAACTCCATAAGCATGACATCATGCCTTTTTTGGGAAATAAATGTTGGGAAAATGCATGGATGGGCTAAAGGAATGTCCCATCGTCATAATCAACTCCCATCCTTAAGTGGAAGCCCTCAAGAAGCACCTCAAAATGCCTCCAAGTGTCAAAACCATGCTCTGGGTGCAATATGTCACCTTATCTCAAGTGCTAGAAGTATGACGTGGCATCATCGCTCTCCAGTGCTGGGACTCCAAGTGCTAGTACAAGCCCTCCCTTGTTATCATGGGATGACCATCATCGTCTGGACTCCAAATCAAGTCATGCCCATCAAACAATGTCAAGGCCAGCCTAGAGGCATGCCAGGTCCACTTGGTACAGCATAAAGAATCTCCAATTCCAAGCAAGATGAGCTTAGTGTTTCAATATCTGAGGGTGCTCAGAGGTGTCAATCATCTGTTGGAGTCACTAAAGGGCCCAACACTTTGCTTTGGATGGGAAACGCTGCATCTACAAGGTCATAAATGCTCTGTGAAAATATGGAATGACCCAGGTATAATGTGCAATGGAGACATGAAGTGTGCCCTCAAGGCCTCCGTTGTTGTGTGAATGCCTACCTGGAAAAACCATCTCAAAATCAAGTGAAAGTTACCAATCATTAGGGGTAATGACCATAGATGCATCATAGTGGACCATACCTAACTATTAAGGGCACAATAATACTCCAAACTGCGATCACCTTCAAATATCTAACTAGACCAAGTCCCATAAAAGTGTTCCATGCCTGTGTTAGGGATGGCTAGATGGTCAACTTTATTACAAAATTCCAGCCCCTAATGGGAGGTGACATGTCCTAGGTCAACCCTTCAATTCATAGGTGCTCTTGATAATGTCGCAACAGAGGGTAAATGCTTCATGGCAAGGTGCCATGGCCACGGGACCAATTGATGGAGCATCCTGAGTGTATAGATGTATGGAGGAAGAAATCATGGAGGCATGAGTTACCCCTTTTCTCGACCACTTTTTCCACCTCTCTAGTGCGCCTTTTACTCCTTTTTGATAATGCTTTGTTATGGAACATAGTTTAGGTGTCCAAACTTTCTTTTAATGATATAGCATTTATTTACCCCTCAATGATAAGACAACTTCTTAGTTCTCGCTCATTAGAGTTGGGACATACAAGGATTCCTTTAATATGTGATGGAGCATCTAGTAAAGTTCCACCAAGACTCTGGGATGGAGGAACGCAGGTGTGGGGTACACACAGGGGGGCATGTGGGAGTACCCTCAAATTTTAGGGAAATCTAGGGGGGGACAAGGGGACGTCGAGGTATATAATTTTTTGTTTATATATATATATATATTATATATTATATATATAATATATATATTCAAATCATATTCTATAATGAAAGCATTAAATACATAGATTCATAGTTAATTGAATAAATATGAAATACACTGATCCATCCTACTCATTTCTACTACACATATATCATTCATTCATACACCACAAGATTCAATAATGAATACATTGATCCATATTCATCATTCTAGAATCTACATTGATTTAAAAATTAAATTCATCATTAATCATTCTAGATTCTAAATTGATTTAAAATTTAAATTCATCATTGTTTATTCTAGAATCTAATTAGTACTTAGCAATATAGACTATAGTAGATATTGAAGTCTGAAGACTGGAATAGTAAATTGATATAAATATATCTAAGGTCATTAATATCTAGAATCAAGACTCGAAAGTTGAAACTAAAAATTAAAAATGGACAATGAGCATTGAAGGAGCACCATGGGGGAGGAGACGCAAGAGTTAACTGGTAAGATAGCGTCGCATGGTAAGCCGATTAGAGGTAAGCTTGGTAAGTCGAATGAATGAGTTAGGAATAGAAAATTAGTTTAGGTTTTGATATTTGTTATATATATTTTTTTATATTTTTTTAATTTGAAGGGTTATTAGACAGAATTGAGGGGGACGTGTCCCCCCTTCAAAGGGGTGCCTTTGGGCTTGGTGCTCTTGATTAGATGCTAGTTCTTGACCCTCATACATGATAGAATCCTAAAAACTGTTAAGTCTGTTGTGTTTTCATTGGGATCTAAAATTCTACTTTTTCCATATGAAGGCCAATAAATTCAGAACCACTCTCAAACATCTCGAGTCAATTGATGGTAATGTTAAAAATTTACATAGAAGGATGAAAATGAATTACTTTAAGAATTTAACATTACTCGTAGAGTTGAATATTAAGCTTCCCCACTCATAAATTATTGTTTTCAAGCAAAATTAAGTGGGAACTTCTAGCCCTTTCTAAGGGGGGACAGCGACAAGCACCCCTTTTGGGGAGACGCATCCCCCGCACTAGGGAAACATTTCCTCCTGTGTCATCCCATGTCTCCCCAAAAGGGGGGCATGGGGAAACATTTCTCTAGGCATCCCCCCATCCCAAGTGCATGGGAAGCGTGGGGTGTGTGCAGCCCACCCCAGGGGATGTGTCCCCATGGAACATTGGCATCTATTGCTCAAGAACTAGGTGATAGCTAGTGAGGGGGGTTGAGCTCATTCTAAGATTTTGCCCACGCGCTAATTAATATCCCATCCATATTTTGCATTTTAGCTTTTCATTTTCTTTCACTGTGTCCATCTTATGCTTTTACCTTTCTTTTAGCTCCATCAACCTCCAAGGCAAAGTTTCTAGACCAAACTCAAGGGTATGAGGGTGCCAATCCCAATGAACAAATGACAACAAACCCAAAGGATGGACATCAAATTAGAGGAATGGTGAAAGAGTGGCAAGTATGGAAAGGTTATGGACAACCTACTTCAATCCAAGTTTCCCAAGTAGTACCCATCCTATAACCTTAAGGCCTCAAAGGAGGTCCCACTAGACTAGGGCCACAAACTATCCTACTTGCTAAGGTGAGAGAACAAGTTTGCAATCAAAATCAGTCAATCATCCAGATCACTCCTTAGTCCTTGTTAGAATGCCAAAAACATTAAGTAAAAGAACATGATTGCAAAATGGTGAAAATATATGTTGAATGGTGACCCACCTTCCTTCAAGAAGAATGTTGGACAAGAAGAGATGTTTGACCAGTGCAAACGACAAAGGAATATGGCATATCATCATATACTAAGCAATGTAGGGTTGTTGGTTGGTTGGTTGTCCAAACTCCAAAGTAGGAGAAAGATTTCTCCTATGGGGTTACCCACTTTTTGGTCAGTAACAGGTACTAATTAGGTACCAAACCAATCCCCAAATCAGATTCAATGGCTGGTTAGATACCTAAAGAGTGTTGACCAAAAAATTTGAATTGATAAACAGTCAAACTAGCTTCTTTTTAAAACTACAATAGCATGTACTTCAAGTATAACACTTATTCATACCTAAATGAAACCCTCTTACAAGGGATCCTATTGCATAAATATGGCTAGTGCCATTACTTAGGGTTGTATGTAGGAATTTTCGTGTTCCATCAATTGATTAAATTTCTTGCTTTTGGTTGGTTGACAGGAATTGGTCAACAGCTAAGGGGGGAGCTTAAATGGAGTGAGCAGGGATCAAAGTCACGGTCCCTACTTTGAGTGTTGACCTTAGGTGTACACTTTAGGCAACAACAGGTTGTATGGAGGCATTTTTGTGTTCAATCAATTCATTTAATTTCTTTACTTGTTAGCTATAAGTGCACATGAAAAGTCAAATTCCAACAAAACAATAGCATCACATGCCAAGAAAGATAAGATTAGATATAATAATTTTATTTATGTCTAATTTTATTTATGAATGTGAAAACAACTCTTATCATTAATATAAAAAAAACACAAAAATCATTGAAAAAGAAAAGTAACATAGATGCAAACAACAAGATGCACTAGAACTAGAAGCGGAATTAAGAGGAAGAAGATGAAGAGGGTTCCCCATCCAAATCATCAATTGAAGCCAAGAGAGCCTCAATATATAATCTTGGGAGGATCCCTCGATCAAAGATGCCCATCTGTCCTAACATCTAAGATCAATAAAAAGAAACTATGCACAGTAAACTTGTTGCTCATACAAGCTTTATTGGGCAATGCTTTGTACAGAGTTGGTCCAACACTAAGACCACCTAGCAGCAACATGTCTACCCCCCTAGTGGGATCTAGAACTGGAGATCCTTGAGAGTCTTTCAAAGTTTGATCAACCTATCCAAGGGGGGGATTGGGGTCGAGAAGAGATCTAAGGTCTCAGTGACCTATAATCTCAAATGATCTAGGGCTCACCTGTGATTTGCTACCATAAGCAGGTAGGGCAACAGGGAAGAAATAAGTGATCCTCCTTATGGAATCTAGCTAAGAATGGGTCCATGCAAGGTCTGTGACATATGTCCTAACACCTCACTTAAGAAAAGAGTTAGGCATCTCTATTCTCACTAGAGAAAAAGTGTAATGTTCCATGGGGACATGTTCCCCATGTTCTCCACACTCCTGAGACTAGGGGACGCATGGGCAAACATTTCCACATGTCCCCATTTTGGGAAAAAGTGGGGAAACACAAAAAAGGGGACTTTTGGGCATACCCCAAAAAATGGGTGCTTCTAGGCATTCCCCCACGAATGGAGGACTTCTTGGCATCTTCCCTAGAAAATGGGTGCTTCTAGGCATCCCCCCCAAAATTTTTCCTATGGAGGCTTAAAAAATGCAAAAATTAAAAGCAAAAATTTTAAAGGTTTAAAAAACGAAGTATAAAAACACCCCACCTCACTTTTATTTTTATTTACGTTTTATTCACTTTCACTCCTTATGCTCATTTTATTTTCAATGTTCATTATCCATTATTAATTTTCAGTTTTAACTTTTGAGTCCTGACTTTAGATATTGATTACTCTAGACCAAATATTTGACTTGTCACTCTTCACTATTTGAGTTTGTGTAATATAAAGTTACTATTTCAAAATTTGGTATCTACTATTTTTCTTAGTACTAATTAACTTCTAGAATGATGAATTTAAATCAATGCATCAATATTTTACTATTTTTGTTTCATTTATGGTTTATGAATCAATGTATTTCATTACAAATTTTTAATCTGAATTAAGTTTACATCATTCACACATTTGAATTTAGTTCTATGTTATTGTTTATTGTTTAGTATTTACATTGCACAATGATGAATCTGCATGGGATGAATTGTTGTTGTTCGCATTTATCATTATTTTTTTATTTTTTTATTTTTTGAGATGGGACCCCTATGCTAGGTGCTAAGAAACCAACATCCCCCCCGTGCCCCCTAAATTTCCCTAAAATTTGGGGGTGCTTCCATATGTCCCCCATGTGCATCTCCCCACTCTTGTGCTCCCCCATTCCAAAAATTTGGTGGAACATTAAAAACATGTGGAGTGGGAAATGTTGATTTTTGGGTAGTTGCGGGAAGTATTCCCTAGCTACTCGGGCCAGCTTAATAATAATTAAATTTAAATTAATTTTCTTTAAGTCGGCTCCAAAAGTGGACTTTTGGACATACCCCAAAAAAGGGGTGCTTCTAGGCATCCCCCCACAAATGGAGGACTTCTTGGCATCTTCCCTAGAAAATGGGTGCTTTCCTCCCCTAAAAATTTTCATATGGAGGCTTAAAAAATGCAAAATTTAAAAGGTTTAAAAAAAACGAAGCATAAAAATATCCCACCTCACTTTTATTTTTATTTACGTTTTATTCACTCACTCTTTGATGCTCATTTTATTTTCAATGTTCAGTATCCATTATTAATTTTCAGTTTTAACTTTTGAGTCTTGACTTTAGATATTGATTACTCTAGACCAAATATTTGACTTGTCCCTTTTCACTATTTGAGTTTGTGTAATATAAAGTTACTATTTCAAAATTCAGTATCTACTATTTTTCTTAGTACTAATTAACTTCTAGAATGATGAATTTAAATCAATGCATCAATATTTTACTATTTTTGTTTCATTGATGGTTTATGAATCAATGTATTTCATTACTAAATTTTAATCTGAATTAAGTTTACATCATTCACACATTTGAATTTAGTACTACGTTATTGTAATTGTTTAATATTTACATTGCACAATGATGAATCTGCATGGGATGAATTGTTGTTGTTGCTTATTTTTTTAGATGGGACAACTAAGCTAGGTGCTAGGAAACCAACATCCCTCCTCGTGCCCCCTAAATTTCCCTAAATTTTGGGTGTGCTTTCATATGTCCCCCATGTGCATCTCCCCACTCTTGTGCTCCCCCATTCCAAAAATTTGGTGGAACATTAAAAACATGTGGAGTGGGAACTGTTGAATTTTAGGTAGTTGCAGGAAGTATTCCCTAGCTACTCAGGCCAACTTAATTAAAAAAAAAAAAAATTAAATTACTTTTCTTTAAGTCGGCTCCAAAAGGGGACTTTTGGGTGTACCCCAAATGTTAAAATTGGCAACTAGGGCAAAACTTCATGTGGGTCATCTTATTCATTGCTGATAATATTTTTATTAGATTGCTCTTGTCGAGAGGTGTAGTATTGATCTAAAGATCATCCAATTCTGATAAATATTCATAGAGATATGAATTTATTTTGATTATGGAATTATTATCAAGCCGACCTACAACTCATGTAGGCTCAGAAGCCCAACAGTGGCATATATTCAAACACCAACATTGTGTATAAATATAGGACTTATCCTCATTTGGACTCACTCATCTCATAACATCTCTCTTTCTCTACTGCGCAGAAAAGAGTCTCTTCTCTACTGCGCAGAAAAGGGTCTTTCCCTCACACATGTGAAGCCGAAAGCCGCTGATACTGAAGCTGCAACTGCAGAAAT
>APFE030205620.1:25892-72654 GCA_000404065.3 Pinus taeda | reverse complement strand
ACTTGGAATTGTGATTGAAACAAAACAAAAAGCTTATTCTCCGAGAATCAAATATTGTGTTTAATAAAAAATATTTAAATATGGCTTTTCACCAAAAATTACTCAAAAGGATCAAGATTTTGAGTTTTCTTCTCTATGATTGAAAGAAAGCATGCAGCTCATTATGATCAAAGTGTCCTAAGGTAATGGAAATAAACCTCAAATTGCAATTATATCAAAATTCCTATTCTCCCAGATTAAAAAATCAAAATGCAATAAAGAACATGAGGTTTTTATCAAAATCTAATAAAAAGCAAAGCGTTTTCAAGATTTTGTTTCTATGATTGAAAATGTAATACCTGAGCTCATTAGGGTCAAAATCAAATCAATCAAAAGCCTAGAGTTCCTACGATCCCATATCTGACAACATAATTAAGTTCATTGAGATAAAATCAAAATTTAACCAAAAGCATGGGGATTATAAGATTTCATTTATGTGGTGTTCCGCACCTTCTATCTATTTGAATTTTTAGAAACTTGTTGCCTCCAGGATAGGCCAAGTGGTAGACAGAATGGGCACTTTGCTGAGAACTCGGGGGCAGAGTGGGACCCCAAAATAGAGAACAGGAGAATCCCCAATGTATCCCGCACAGACCCATTCCCCTAAAACTTAAAACAGAGAATTGGGACGTATTTGGAAAATGAATGCTTTCTTTCTATGATGCTAATACAGAAGGGAGTAGATGTGCATGTCATGTGATTGAAAACGCCATAATGAATCTCATTAAGACCAAAATCAAAACTGAAGCAACAACAGGCGTTTGATTCTGTTTCTGTGGTTGGAAATGCCATAATTAAGCTTATTGGAATGAAAATCAAAGCTTGATGAAAAGCATGGGGTTCTTAAGGTTTCGTTTCTATGATTGAAAATGCCATAATTAACCTTGTTACAAACAAAATCAAAATTTCATAGAAAAAGATTTTGTTTCTGTGATTAAAAATGCCATAATTAAGATCAATAAGTTCAAAATCAAAATTTAATCAAAAGTGGGGCTTTGAGATTCTGTTTCTGTGATTGAAAATGGTATAATTAAGCTCATTAAGATCAAAACCATACTTTAATCAAACGCAAGAATTGGTTTCTATTATCGAAAACGCTATAATTAAGTTAATTAGATCAAAATCAAAAGCATGGGGATGTTAAGGTTTCGTTGCTGTGATGGAAAACACCATAATAAAGCTCATTAAAATCAAAATCAAAATTTAATCGAAAGCATCCCCAACACATACATCTAGATAGATGTGGTGGTTTTTGTTAACATGTTTTTTTGTATTGCGCTAAGCTGACCAGCTCAGTTGTGGCTTTTTTGCAATACAAATATTACCCATTTCTATTTGATATCTCCGTGTGTAACATTCCTGTCATTGAAACTACCTTAAGGTCATAGCTATAATTGAAACAAACCTAGAATTGTGATTGAAACAAAAGAAAAAGCATATTCTCCCAGAATCAAATATTGTGTTTAATAAAAATTATTTAAATATGGCTTTTCACCAAAAATTACTCAAAAGCATAAGGATTTTGAGTTTTCTTCTCTGTGATTGAAAGAAAGCATGCAACTCATTATGATCTAAGTGTCCTAAGGTAATTGAAATAAACCTCAGATTGCAATTATATCAAAATGCCTATTCTCACACATTAAAGAATCAAAATGCAATAAAGAACATGAGGTTTTTATCAAAATCTAATAAAAAACAATGCGTTTTCAAGATTTTGTTTCTATGATTGAAAATGTCATACCTGAGGTCATTAGGGTCAAAATCAAATCAATCAAAACCATAGAGTTCCGAGGATTCCATATCTGACAACATAATTAAGTTCATGGAGATAAAATCAAAATTTAACCAAAAGCATGGGGATTTTAAGATTTCATTTCTGTGATTGAAAACACTGTAATTAAGCTCAATAAAATCAAAATAATTTTAAACAAAACGTCGAGTGTTTTAAATCTCTTCCGTGATTAAAAGAAACATAACGGAACTCATTAAGAACGAAGCCTCAAAGGTAATTGAAATCAAACTTACATTGCAACTCTTTCAAAAGAGCCTATTCCAAAATAATTTTAAACAAAATATCGAGTTCTTCGGGGTTGTTTTACATGCTATGGCTATGTGTTTTGCTTCATGATTTTGTTACATGTTCGCCATTATGAGATTTGCATTATGTTCAAATATTTTTGAAGTCCTTTTCACTAAGTGAGAATCCACACTCTGCAGCCACAATGTTTCGATATGCAATCACATTTGTAATTAAGGTATCAATATTGTATTTTCTTTTACCTTTTCGTGTAAATTGTTTGGAATATATGTGAGGGATAACTTTGCACTCAATTGGAAAGTAAATTACTATGAATTTTAATATTAGTTTCCATATATATTATGATGAAATATATATGGTGGACCATTAGTTAGAAATGATGACTACATAGAGGGAGGAGGAATTTTAGGAATTCTCCCTAAGGAGAATTTGTTGTAGGAGCATTAATAATCATCAACACTTCATGTTGTATCCGAGTCAGATAGTGCAAACCACTCCACCTATGTTAGTCTAGCCATGATTTCATCAAGGTTGTAACATCTCTCGTTAAAAATCCATGTAATAAAGTTACTAAAGGAAAACTAGGACCAAGTTCATGGGACATATATTCCAATCTAAATGTTGGGAAAAACATCCTAGGGCGTTGTTAATTTGGTTTATTATGGCTAAGGAAATTGACAAAAGCAATGGAAAAGGATTTGAAAATGCAAAGAGACATTTGTTGGCATTTTATTTATGAAAATAAAGGAAACTGGGAGAAAAGGAAGGTGAAAGGTCACAGGTTACACATGAGGAGGAAATAATAGGAAAATAATGGAAATTGAAGAAAATATAGGCCTCAATAATAAAGAGGATTTTGAGGATCAATTCACAACTTTTGTTAGTACAACCATTTATCAATTAATTTTTGTAGCTCTCTCTCTATTCTCTCTCTCATATTCTTGCACACTTAGTGCATTCTTGGAGCACTCTAGCATTCGAGAAAGAAAGGAAAAGGAAGGATAAGAAAGGAAAGGAAAACAAAGATCAAGAAACTACAATGGCATTACTTTGTAGGTATTGAGTTTCATGTATGATTTCCTTGCTAGTTTTTGCATGCATGGAATATGCATGTGTGTATTTGGTTCTCTTGTTGTCATTGACATGGGATTTTCTAGCTGTGACATTGGTTTTCATCCTTGCCTTGCGATTTTCGAATAGCCATGGTGTGATGGGGTTCTTTCATTTAGTTGAGTTGGATTAATGAATGTTTTTGGAACTGGGTAAAGTGGTCTCAGGAAAATTCCCAAGGGCCTAGGAATCGTTTGACTAGTAATGACGAGATACACTGTAAATCCTGAGGGTGGAGATGGGAAAATTTCTCCAAGTATTAGTAAAGAAATCAAGAGGCATCTATGCTTGTTTAGGGACTAGTGACTCCTTGAACAGTAATGACAAGATTGCAGTAAACCCTGGTAGTGGATGCTTATTGTTTGGCCTAAGAATCCCTTGACTAGTAATTATGGGAGTTGGTAAAGCCTAGTTGTATAGATGAGGGTTTCGGACCTGGGAATCCGTTGACCGGTAATGGTGGGATACATGGTAAAGCCTAAGGAAGCCCTGGTCATTTTCTTGTGAGTCCCATATTCACACTTGGAATATGGCACAAGGGTGATTGACTGAAAGAAATATTTAGTTCAGCCCAATCTATGGTCGAGTGGTATGTGGAAGTCCCTGAATTGGTTGGTATTTGCATATGTTAATAAGAGCTCTTTTCCTCTTGTCTTTCATGAGTATTTACAATTTTTGTTATGTGGATTTGATGGCTATTCTATCATTGTTATTATTTTGGTTATATGTTGGTTATAAGGATGACTTTATAGAAGACTTTAGTTATGGCTCTCACCATGTTTGGATTAGTAAATGAATGGTTAATGAATGTATGACCTAATATATTATAATGCAACTATTTTGAGAAGGCATTAATCCTTCTTGATGATTCTCAGATGATTGTGAGATCCCTACGTCCATATATGTAATTATGACCTTTAGATTACATGTTCATGATTTGTTTGACGAAATGACTGTCATGGTTGGGCCTACTTAGAGAAATTTCTTGTCTAAGTTTTGTATAGAAGGCCTTCTCCCTATGTCATTTATCATTTCTGAGAGTTTCATTGAGTTATGGGAAGTGGTCTGGAGACTAGAGCTGAAAAATTGGCTCAAATATTGCAGTAACAGGATTATAACTAGGTGAAAAATACTGCAATTGCTCCCTTGCAAGCTTATGCATGTAGCTGGAGGGTTACATTCAAATTTCTACAGCATTGTGCCATAGTCTAGGAGTCTAGGACATTGAAAAAGAAGCTTTACTCAAGGTTTTGGCACTTGGAAGGGTGGTTTAGCAATTGGGGGTCCTGTAGAACTTGAGGGAAGTCAATAAGTTTCCGATTTTGTCGATTCCACTTTCTTAAGGTAATATAGGAGGTTGATTCATGTCATAGTAACTCTTCGTCACATATTTACCATTGTGGACCAGTGAAATTGGGTAAGTGTGGGAGGAGGGAGTTTAATATTGGTATCAGAGCATGGTTGAACACTTCAACTATATGGGAAAAATGTGTATGTCATGCATGCATGAATGTTGTATATTTTCTTGTTATGTATGCATGGTTGTGGTCATTGTTATGTTTGTGTTGTCTTGTAGAAGTTGATGATGTTGTTGTTGGGATGCGTTTTCAGGAATACATGTCGGTTACATATGTATTTGTTATGTATGCCAGTGTCTATATGTTTATGATGCATGTATTGTTGTGGCCATGGTTGTCATGCATGAGGTCATGGTATGCAGATGATATTGTGATGCATGGAGACTGGATAATGACTGAGATGATGTGGATATATGGTTATGATTACGATTATACATGTATCATACTAATCTGGACTGATTTTCCATATGAGATAGCCTCGCCTGAACTTCACTGAGGTATGTTGATTATGTTTATATTTTTGTTTAGCTGAAATATTATATTTTCAAGAAGTAAATGATCAAAGATGACTAGCAAAGTGGTGGATTATAGTTCATGAGACTGTCCCTATAGATTAGATGAGCAACATGGTGATGATCATTCCCCTCACATAGAAAACACTTTGAGAAGTTTGAAGGCATAAATAAGAGGTTTCAAAGTAGATAATGACATAATCATTTAGTCATAGGAGATAATTTCCAAGGTACAATAGAAACAAGCAGAGGTCAATGAAGTTATCCTTTAGAGTTTGTCAGACTTGCAGAGACATGGACAACCACAAATTAGTTATGGACAAGAGGATAATCACATGGGGCATGTGGAATTAAGTCTCATGGTGGGAATAGGTTAGCTAGAGACGACACTGTTAGAGATGATAAGTTTTTGGATACACCTGACAAAAGAGGTGGTGGACATGCATTCTACTCTAGTTTTGTTTCAAATAGATATCATGGTCATGATCGCTATCATCCTTACAAAAGGAATTACAAAGGATATTTACCAGATGAGATAAAGAGATCCAAGTCACCTACATTTGATGAAAATTTGAAGAAGGTGGAAGATGTAGAGGCATGGTTACTTGGGATGAATAATTTCTTTGGGTTGCATGACTATAAATAGAACATGAATGTCATTATAGCTATTTTCTACCTCAAAGTGGAGGCATGCATCTAGTGGGAAGATGTGAAGTAGGTCACAGACATCAGGACAAAGGAGTTAAGTTCGCATGAATTCAAGAGACTTTTTAGGAAGAAGTAATTGTTGGAGAGGTACTATAATAGAAAATCCATGGATTTTTATGAGATGAAGATGGGATTGATGATAGATGAGGAGTACATGACTAATTTCTTAGAGATATTGTGGTATGCACCATATCATAAGGGTGGGAAGGAAAAATTTTAGAGATTTGTCAGTGGATTACCATTATCATTGGAATATCGGATTGGGTATGATGAGTCTTGGTCACTTGAAGAAGTCATTGGAAAGTTGAAGCATTGATATGAGCAATCGAAGTGTATGACATAGTCTCAATAAGGTTGGAAAGGGAAATACAAAGCTAAAGGTAAATGGTGAACAAAGCGAATAAGACCTCAGGATGCAATTGAAAAAGGAAATGTTGTTCCTTATAAGAAGCTTAATGCAATTGGAAAGGGACATGGGGAACAACCTTGAGGGAAAAAGAATAAAGGTGAGGGAAAGGGACAATTGTAGTGTTGGATATGTGGTAAGGAACATCTCAAGATAGATTTCCCATCATATAAAGAAGGTAGGCCTCAAATATACAATGCAAAGGAAGTGAAAATAGTTAGGGATGTTGGACAGAGCATTCCTCAGATCTCTGCAGCATTGGATAATAGGAAAGGAGATCATGAGGCATCTATTATCGAGATGGATGGTAAGGTTTCTGATAAAGTTATTTATATTTTTATTGAACTTGGATCTAATTATAGCTATGTTAATCCTAACCCAGTGGATAAGTGTGGTTTAAATAAGAAGTACATGCATGACCTTGGTTAGTGGAGTTGGATACATGTATAAAGAAAAGAGATCATCACTAGGTAAGCGCTTATGCATTTGAGTTGAATGGTATGTCTACATTAACGCATTTGAATGTACTTCAATTGGGATCACACAATATGATTATGGGTATGGATTGGTTGTATCTTCATATGACTAAGGTGGAATTTTATGAGAAGGTTATTGAGTGCTTGATGACAATGGAGGATAAAGAATCCTATAGGGTAAGAAGAAGGCTACATTAGTTAAACTGGTTATAGCTATCAAGGCAAAACAAAGTCACAAGAAAGGGTAAGTATTATTTACAATGCATATTTCTAGTGATAAACGTAAGGATGTTGAGGATGTAGAAGTATTGAAGAGATATATGATTTTGCAGTAGTTTCAAGATGTATTCCCTAGAGATATTTCACAGTTACTAGCTCACAGGAAAGTGGAATTTTATAGTGAGTTGGTACTAAGGGTAGCACTAACATCAAAGGCACCTTACAAGACGAGCACACTAGAGTTAGTGGAATTGAACTTGCAGTTGAAGGAAATGCTTGACAAGGTATACATCGAGAAAAATGTATCTTCTTGTGGTGCACCAGTGTTATTTGTGGAGAAGAAGGATGAAACTTCCAGTTTATGCATTGAATACAGGTAGTTGAGCAAGGTGATGCTTAAGAACAAGCATCCATTGTCAAGGATTGATGACTTGTTTGATCATTTCAAGGGAGCAACAATGTTTTCGAACATTGATATGAGATCAAGATATCACCATGTAGAAATCAAAGAAGAGAACATCTACAAGACTTCTTTCTAGAACAGGTATGGGCATTATGAGGTTGTTTGGGTTCCTTTTTGTTTGACTAATGCTCCAACTACTTTTATGTGCTTGATAAATAGTGTGTTCTGTCCTTATTTAGACAAGTTTGTTTTTGTATTCATTGATGATATATTGATATATTATAAGAATGAGGATGAGCATTTCAAACACTTAGCAATAGTATTGAGATTCCTAAGAGAGCATTAGTTGTATGCCAAGCTTGACAATTGCAGTTTCTTTTAGATAAAGGTGCATTACTTAGGGAATGTTGTTTCCAAGGGAGGCATAGCAGTATATCTAGAAAATATCAAAGCTATCATTGAAAGGGAAGCTCATAG
Source organism: Pinus taeda (assembly GCA_000404065.3). Classification (NCBI taxonomy): domain Eukaryota; kingdom Viridiplantae; phylum Streptophyta; class Pinopsida; order Pinales; family Pinaceae; genus Pinus; species Pinus taeda. The sequence goes on along the minus strand of APFE030205620.1, from coordinate 64,908 downwards.
GAATGTGGATCTGGTCAGATCATTCATGGGTTTAGCATATTATTATAGGATGGTCATCAAGAAATTCTTACGAATTACCTATCCTATTACATCGTTGGAGAGGGAAGGAAATAAATTAGAATGAATAGAGGAATGTGCAGTGGGCTTTGAGCAGTTGAAGTAGTTGCTTACACAAACTCCAGTTCTAAAGATTATAAATTTAGAAAACAAGTCTTTGGTGTGTACAAATGCTTGCAAGAAAGCACTTCATGGAGTCCTGATGCAAGAGGGACAAGCGGTGTGTTACGAGTCATGGAAATATAATGAGAATTAGCGTAAGTGTATGACACATAATCTTGAGTTGGCAGCAATCGTTCATGCATTTAATATGTTGAGGCACTATCTTCTTGGTAGTGAATTCATCTTGATGAGTGATCCTAGTGGATTGAGATACAAGAGGATAGGAAAAATGGCGCATATGAAAGTAGGTCTCATGGTGGGAATAGGTCAGATAGAGATGACAAGTTTTTTGATACACCTGAAGAAAGAGGCGATGAAAATGGGTTCCAATCTTGTTTTGTTTCTAACAGGGATCATGGTCATGATTGCTATCATCCTTACAGAAGGAATTACAAAGGATATTTACCAGATGAGTTTAAGAAATCCAAGGCACCTACATTTGATGGAAATTTGAAGAAGTTGGAAGATGAAGAGGCATGGTTACTTGGGATGAATAAGTTCTCTGGGTTGCATGACTATACGAAGAACATGAATGCCAGTGTAGCTATTTTCAACCTCAAAAGGAAAGCATACATCTGGTGGGAAGATGTGAAGTGGGTCACAAACATGAGGACAGAGGAGTTGAGTTAGCATGAATTCAAGAGACTTTTGAGGCATAAGTAATTGTCAGAGAAGTACTATAACAAAAAAACCGAGTTCTATCAGATGAAGATGGGATTGATGATAGATGAGGAGTACATGACTAATTTCTTAGAGTTATTGAGGTATGCGCCATATCATAAGGGTGAGAAGGCCAAATTTCAGAGATTTGTCTGTGGATTACCATTATCATTTGAATATTGGATTGGGTATGATGAGTCTTGGTCACTTGAAGAAGTCATTGGAAAGTTGAAGCATTGTTATGAGCAATCAAAGTGTATGATAGAGTCTTAATAAGGTTGGAAATGGAAAGACAAAGATAAAGGTAAATGGTGACCAAAGCAAACAAGACCTTAGGATGCAATTGAAAAAGAAATTTTTTTTCTTTATAAGAAATTTAATGCAGTTGGAAATGGAAATGGGTCACAACCTTGATGGCAATAGAATAAAGGTGAGGGAAAGGGACATTGCAGTGTTGGATATGTGGCAAGGAACATCTCAAGAGGGATTTCCCATTGTATCAGGATGGTAGGCCTCAAATATAAAATGCACAAGAAGCACAGATAGTTAGGGTTGTTTGGCAATGCATTCCTCATATCTTTGTAGCATTGGATAAAATGAAAGAAGATCACCAGGCATTTATTTTTGAGATGGATGATAAGCTTTCTAATAAATTTGTTTATATTTTGATTGAACCTAGATCTAATTATAGTTATGTTAATCCTGACACAATGGATAAGCGTGGTTTAAATACAGAAGTAAATGCATAATATTGGTTAGTGGAGTTGGCTACATCTACAAAGAAAGGAGATCATCGCTGGGTAAGAGCTCATGCATTTTAGTTTAATGGTATGTCTACATCAACACATTTTAATGTACTTCAATTGGGATCATACAATATGCTTCTGGGTATGGATTGGTTGTATCTTCATATGACTAAGCTAGGTTTTTATGAGAAGGCTATAGAGTGGATGACAATGGAGGATAAAGAATCTTACAGGGTAAGAAGAAGGCTACATCAGCTAAAATGGTTATAGTTATCTAGGCAAAACCAAGTCACAAGAAAGGGTATGTATTATTTATAATGCATATTTCTAGTGATAAATGTAAGGATGTTGAGGATGCGGAAGTATTGAAGAGATGTATGATTTTGCAACAGTTTTAGGATGTATTCCCTAGAGATATTTCAGAGTTGCCAGGTCACAGGCAAGTGTAATTTTCTATTGAGTTGGTACCAGGGGCAACACTAGCATCAAAGGAACCTTAGAGGATGAGCACACCAGAGCTAGTGGAATTGAAGTTGCAGTTGAATGAAATGCTTGACAAGGGATACATCAGGCCAAATGTGTCTCCTTGAGGTGCACCAATATTGTTTGTAAAGAATAAGGACGAAACTTCTAGCTTGTGCATTGAATACAAGAAATTGACAAGGTGATGATTAAGAACAAGCATCCATTGTCAAGGATTGATGACTTGTTTGATCATTTGAAGCAAGAAACATTGTTTTCGAAGATTGATATGCGATCGGGATATCACCTGGTACACATCAAAGAAGAGGACCTCTACAAGACTGCTTTCCAGAATAGGTATGGGCATTACAAGGTTGTTTTGGTTCCTTTTTGTTTAACTAATGCTCCAACTACTTTTATGTGCTTGATAAAGAGTGTGTTATGTGCTTATTTGGACAAGTTTATTATTGTATTCATTGATGATATATTGATATATTCTAAGAAGGAGGACGATCATTTCAAACACTTAGCAATAGTATTGATATTCCTAATAGGGCATCAGTTGTATGCCAAGCTTAGCAAATGTAGTTTCTTTCAAACAAAGGTGCATTACTTAGGGAATGTTGTTTCCAAGGAAGGCATAACAGTAAATCCAAAAAAGATCAAAGTTATCATGGAAAGGGAAGCTCCTAGGAATGTGGATCAAGTTAGATCATTCATGGGTTTAGCATCTTATTATAGGAGGGTCATCAGGAAATTCTTACGGATTACCTATGCTATTACATCATTGGAGAGGGAAGGAAATAACTTGGAATGAACAGAGGAATGTGCATTGATTTTTTAGCAGTTGAAGCAATTTCTTACAAAGTCTTCAGTTCTAAAGATTATAGATTCAGAAAAACTGTTTGTGGTGTGTGTAGATGCTTGCAAGAAAGTACTTGGTTATGAGTCAAGGAAATAGAATAAGAACAGGCATAATTATATGACACATGATCTTGAGTTGGCAGTGATCATGCATGCATTGAAGATGTTGAGGCACTATCTTCTTGGTAGGAAATTCATCTTGATGAGTGATCACAATAGATTGAGATACTTATTTGAACCTAATCTGAATTCCAAGTAAGCTAGGTTGTTGGCTATGATTATTGAGTTTGAATTCAAGATTCGGTACGTTAAGGGAAAGAATAACGAGGTTGCATATGATCCTAGTAGAAGATTGAATGTAAATCACATAACAACTATGAGTTCATATGGTACAGATTTATAGCATCAAATCTTATAGGTAGGACAATAGGATGATAGGTACATGGAGCTTAGGCACAAGTTACAACAGTAAGGTACATGTGAATAAGATGTGGATTATCATCTCATGGTAAATGATTTGGTGAGATTTACGGACAAGATCTATGTGTTGGACAATAGTGAGATCGAGAAGCTTATCTTGAGGGAATTTCATCTCAAGTCATATTCACGTCATCTAGTGTTATACATAATCTATGACTTCGGAGAAAAGTGTCTTCTCTAGACCCGATAGATTGACCTAGAACAACAGAAAGGAAAAGGGTACAATGTATTCCTTCGAATATTTGAATGATGGCATGAAGCCTACCTGGAATCTGTTGCAAGCTTCACTCCTTCCTCGTCTTGTACGTTCCAATCCTAGCTCTAATTGCTATAATTAGAACCTGGATAATCAAACAAGACAAGTTGAAGATCTACGACACCTATGTAGCATAATCCAATCACTTCATAAAATAGATCAACATGGTATTCGAATACATGAAATAATAACATCATATATAGGAAAATAGTCTACTCTTTTTATTAATAGAAATGGAGAGAGTTACAACTAGAAATAGGAGTTGATCTTGTAGAAGAGTTCCCGAAGTTGACTTGTCCTTTCCTTGCCACAAAGTATGCATTTATGTCACCCTAATGCATGGATCAATGAATATCAAAGCAATGACAAAAGGTTATAATCAGTATCCAAAAGTCAACCCCTTTCCCATGGAAGGTTGTAAATATATAGATGTGGAAGTTCATGAATTCTTACCCATTTACCAATCGAAGCTTGAGATCCAAAAGTGATGGGTAGATGAGCTCAAGGGACATGATGATAATTTCTCCATGGTGGAATTAGATAGGATTCAGATGTTTATCCAAGATAAATGGTTGAAACAACCTTATGAAGCTTCGTGATTCTTTTTATTTTTCCCAAATTTCTAGAATCAGCGTACTCGAAGACTGAGAAACCTGTTGGGTTGGGCCTTAAAAGCTTGGGAACTTAGTAGTTGATCTTGTAGAAGAGATCCCCAAGTTGACTTATCCTTTCCTTGCCACAAAGTATGCGTTTATGTCACCCTAATGCATGGAGTAATGAATATCAAAGCAACAACATAAGGGTATAATCAATCTCCAGAAGTCAACCCCTTGCCCGAGGAAGGCTGTAAATATATAGATGTGAGAGGAAGTTCATGAATTCTTATTCATTTACCAATCAAAGCTTGAGATCCAAAAGTGATGGGTGGATGAGCTCAAGAGACATGATGGTAATTTCTCCGTGGTGGAATTAGATAGGATTCATATGTTTATCCAAGGTAAATGGTTGAAATAACCTTAGGAAGCTTCAGGATTCTTTTTAATTTTCCCAAACTTCTAGAATCAGCGCACCCTGAAGACTGAGAAACCTATTGTGTTGGACCTTAAAAGCTTGGGAACTTAGTAGTTAAGTGAAGAAGCTCAGGGATTTAGTAGATTCATCCTTAGGGATTTGTGTAGGGATGATGACAATATCTTGAAGGATATGAATTAATATTTCTTAAAGGCCTATTGACTAGATGCGACAAAATGGCCTATTATAGATTGCCTCCTAAAGCATAAAGCAAAAAATGACAATTAACGACAATTGCGATTTACATTTTGACAAGTTAGGATCAAGAATAATGGACGAGATCATCATTTGTTACAATACATTTACATAATGATATATTTATTGGGGGAGGCTTACCCATACTCAACACATAAGCAAACATTACATGTGCAATGATTAAAAGACATGTACAAAATTGAATGATGGTGGAACCATGACTGGATGACTCTTTGTATGATCATAGCCATCATACATTTTTGATATTGTATTAATCCTGAAATCACAGCCCGTATGGATGAAACTAGATTTGGGGTCTTCCATCTCATTCACATGACAAACCAATTAGGACTCTAACCATGTGAATCAATGAGCTGAATTCGAATATGGTAGACACCATCTAATTACCAACTAATTATGTAAGTCTTTAATAGACACGAGGGAAACCACCAATGATGTTAATGGCTGTCAAGGTACTCTAGTGCAATCCATATGGTGTGAATGAATGAGTTTATGACAAATGCCACACAAAATATTTTGATGAAAGGAAAATTATGTAAACATGTTGCCAAGAGTGAGGAGACTTTCCATTGATGTATGCAATAACCAAGGTACCAAAGTGTTGTTCCTAGCTTAAGTTCTTGGATAATGAGATGATGTCGACAGGAGGTGACTCGTCGCAACATGGCCTTGATGTATCCCCCATCAACAACACAAAACAGGTATGATTATTTGAGATAGAATGATCAAAATGATGTTGATAAAGAAGTAGATTAGGAAATACATACATGGAATGAAGGGTTAAGAGTATTGTAGTAGGTATCGACTGAATGAATTCTCTTGAACACAACAACGACACTGAAATGGAGTTGGAAGCATTTACCCAAAACTAAAATGGAGGGTTTGAAAAGGTATGATAAAACAAAAGAAAAGAAACATTCCCAACCTAAAATCCATAGATATGAAGTGGGAGAGTGTCATATTCAAGTGTGACTCACTTCCATTAAAAAATGGAGAATCTCATTTTCCCATTTTCCCCAAAAATTACTAGTCAATACCTCTTTATTTTTTACAAGCTTGTGGATGATAACATATGTTTGATCTGTAAGTTCATCCTTCAAATGAATCCCTCTAAGTATATTTAATGAACCCAGAGAAGGAGCGGTCCAGTCACATCATGATCGACGAGTCTATTAGTGTTTGATGTTTTAATGAGTCCTGTGAAGGTGAAAACTCAACATCTTTCTCATCTTTAGAAAGTTTGCGAAAGAGGCGAAAAATAAAACTCCAAAGGTTCCTTTCCATACAATAATAGTCTTTTGAGTCCAAAAAGGTAGAAAATAATACTTAGGAGAACCTCTTAGCCATGTTCGCCTAAGGTATTCATTTTTCTTAAGTAGTATATCTCAGTCCAAAAAAGGGTTAAACTTATATTGAGTAGATGTCTTTTCATTTACTTTAACAAATTCGAAAATGCAAGTGATCAAAAATATTTTCATATTTCGGGCGTCATAAAAGAGCTGAAAGAGGACTCTAGGAGGGTTCTTTTTTTTGTAATTTTGCAAAGTCTAAAAAATTGATAAAGGTTTACTCTCAGTCAAAATGATCTAATTCCATTCAAAACATGACACAATCCATTAAAAAACTGCCAACATATTCAAAACACCATCAAATGGACTAAAATACCTGTTTCATGACAAAATTGAATTGTCACTCGGTCAAAACATTAAATACAAATAAAATAATGGATAAATGACCATAAATATCTAAAATGACAATTTATTTTTACCATTTCACATTCACCATTTGACATTGGAGTTCTGAGTGCTTTTTACCCTTGATCTTCTGGAGTTGATTGTGGCTAATCTATAGGATGATTTTAGGTGTCATCGCTTCCAAGTAGGAGCTAATATCTTTCTCTTTATTTTTATAGTACCATTTTTCTATTTCATGCACATTTTTTGGGTTTTATGAGGCTCTAGGGCACAAATATAGTGCCCCTCAATCAACGCATCCCCAAAAGTTCAAAAGGTGCATTGATAGTAGAGACTTAACACTGAGGGGGCACCCAAATGCACTTTTCTCCCTTGGGGGGTGTGCTGGGTTAAAAAAAAAAAATTGTACCACTAGTTCTCCTAAAACATTTCCAAGTTTTTTGCATGAAAGTAATCCTAATGAGTCTCTTTGTGATGTTTCAGGACTTCATTGCTACAAAATGTCTCTGATATCTTGGGAAAGTGAACATGAAGACAAATATACGAATACATCAAATGATACTTCTACCATCCAGTCACTAAGAGATTGTGTATTACTAAAATTCTTTTGGCTTCCTCGAATGAGGAAATATATGGAATTACTTGAATATATTTCATGTGCATGGGATGCCAAGTGCAGGTATTCAGGCTAGGAGCACATGTTCTTGAGATAAAGGTAAAAGACATATATTTCTTGATAACTTTATCTAGATGAGGTGCCCCCACATATTTCATAAAAATGAGAAGGGGAGGATAAATGGTCAAGGATTATGTTTCCACTCATTACAGACCTCAATCCCAGTCGACCAAGGATGGGAAAATTTTCATAAAAGACGTGGTCTGACTGCCTCTATGAATGATCCTATTCATTTTTTCTAGATTGGAAGGTAAATCTACAATACATGTGGCCAATATGTCACACATGTAGTATGCTCTAGAATTTATAGAGCCAACCATCTTCAACTGGAGCAAGGGAGTGTTGGTAAATATGAAATAAAAAATGACTAAAGAAAAAGATGGGAGACCAAAGAATTTTGGCTATGGAGCAATCTTAGTCTCCTTTTCTCTAGAGAGGATTCCATTACTACGACCTCAACATATCTCACTCGATCCCATTGTTGCGAGAGTTCTAGGGATGAGGAGGTGGTTAGAACTCTTATCCCACCATGCAGGTCCATCATCCATGAGCTTCACACCAGTTTTATTCAGATGGTTGCACATGCAGCTTATCATGGTGGATGATTATCCATATGTGGGGGTGGATTTCCGCGAAGACCTAGAGTTCACACTTCTTGAGGGGGGAGAAATGGGGTGTTATAGGTAAGATATTTTGACAAATTTTTATTTTAATATTCACAATTTATTTTTATTTTTTATGTTTCTGAGACTAAAACATTGATTTGTACATGCAGATATTGGACTCGTTTGACCTATAGGTATGTCATATATCCAACGAGTAGGAGACCCACAATTGGCACCAACAACAGTACAAGTTGTTGTAGTAGGATGGGAAGTCCTACAAGATCTCAACATATCAAATACCCTCACAAAGGTAGAAAATCATATGGAGGGATTGACACATGGTATAGATGAAACCTTGGTCAAATAACTTCTTATGTGATTACACTGACATACTATTGGAGTGCTAGGGTGTATCGATCGACTATGATGCAAGATAGCTCATGTAGTGGCATGTTATCATGAGAACTATGATTAGTCTACTAGGAGGTATACTTCCATATTTGCATGTATAATTTTAGATACAATAGGTCGTGTGGCAATATTTGTTTCATGCACAAATTTTGTAAAATCAAACATTTTATATAAACATATATCTATCTTTAGTGTTTCCTACATTCCTATTATTATTTTCAATTGTTGTGATGTGTATTGAAATTATTTACATGTGTTAGAAATGTCTATTTAAAACATGACTAGCTAATGGATTTGCCAATGTATTTAGATTTATAGAAATGTGTTGATAATGGATGTAATCAATGTGTCTTTCTAGAAGGTGAACCCTTAAGAACATGCAAAGCATATTTGGACTTCTAATTGAGTATACATTATTCAAATGTAGTACTACAAGTTGTGAGTTCAATCAGATGACTGTATGACATATACCATGTGAAATATCATTAGGTAGTAGTTCGATCACCACACTATACTCAACGATGTTATTGGTAGTGTGACTGAGACAAATACCTTGTATACTCACTAACTCATCGTCTAGAGTGAATATGGACCACGTTGTGAAAGATAGGTTACGAGTACTATGAGTAGCACCCTCAGCATAACTAACAAATGGCTCCAAGGATGCTGAAATATGGAAACCAAATGTAAACATGATTAAAAGAAACCAAAGGAAAGTCTAAAGGGAAACATTGTAAACACACTCAACACACCTATATTTATCACGTACATAGTGTACTATGAAAAATAAAGCATAGTATTTTTTAATGTAAAACCCATTTCTAGGCTATGCCAGTGGAACTCCATAAAAATATATTATCTCACGGGCCCCGTTTGCAAGAATACATTTGAAACTATATGGGCCTATCCACATTGGCTTGAAATTTCCTTAACCTAATTTATCAGACTATTGATCTTAAAGCAAAACAAGATCTCCTTCTAAGAAGATGTGAGGCTTGACACTCTTGTCATATTGTGCCTTGATATGTATCTTATGAGCTTCATAGCTAAAGTGACATCATGCCATCTCTCGTCTAAGAGCATGAGGTATAAAAGTAATTCGTCTTTTGGAGAAGTGGCAGGAAGAAGTTGTATACCTGGTTTCAATGACATAATCTCACATTATATCATAAGGATAGCTCTCAAACCATAAACCAACTAAAATATTGTAAATCTAGTAGTAGTCCTAACGTAGGTTCGATATGCCCACAAGGCAGAAAAATAAGCAAATTCAAGTCTGATTTATGGACCCCTATCATGCATTAAATTATAGCTTTAATAACCTTATTGATAGCCTCAACTTGTCCATTTTCTTGTGGATAGTAAGGAGTGGAACTTTCATGGGAAAGTCCCATATTAGCAATTAGTTTGGTCATCATATGATTCCTAAAATCATTTCCATGATCCGTAATTATGGCTTGTGTAACACCAAACCATGCGATGACATGGTTGACAAAGAAATATGCAGATGTTTTGCTGGTATTGTTAAATATAGGCATCGAATCAACCCATTTGGTAAAGTAATCAACCGCTAGAATGATATAGCCATATCCTGCAGTCGAGTGAGGGTTACCTGTCGTGAAATCAATACCCCATTTCGAAAAATGAATTAAAATGATAACATTATGCATAGGTACGGGTGTGATCTAGGTGGATATTAGTGGCCACCCACCAATTCCATGTGGACCCCCACCATTGCTTCTTTCAGTTTTTCAGTTTCCTTAATTGTAGCATAGTTTACTATTTTTAGTAGTTTTTTCGGGTCCTAAACTTTTGAGGCTGTTTTGAGGCCCTAAACAACATTTGTTTTATGCAATATACTAGCAATGTCTTTTAATGAATCATTTTTGTCGCCTTAGTCCTAAGAGGGATCGTTCCAATGGGGTATCATGAGCGTCAAATGGAGATAATATGACCAAGTTATGACCCCGAGAAGTTGGTTGCCCAACTAACCCCAACGAGGCCCATAAAATCTTGGTGTTACATCTCCTTGGATTAGGGTTTTGGTTGTTTAATATTTGCTCTTAGTTTTCAATAATAAAAAGGCCCTTGAGCCTTATTGTAACGTAGTTTAGAGCCATGTAGCCACCACATATATTCTCAGAGATAAGCTACCATCGTCGAGTTAGTATCATTTCCATACTGTTTATAAGCATATTTCATTATTGGATATTAATTAAAGGAAGTTTTATTTCTTCTACATCTCTGTACTTATGGTTGTATTTGTAATTTCTTGCATTCCTGGTTAAAATCGAATCAGGGTGGAGCATGGGTCTTGCGTTAAAAAATCTTGCATGAATGAAAATTTTGGACAATGAGATTACAATTGTGAAAATGGTAGGCCAAAAGTAACCATCACATAGGATCTTCTATGTGGTATCATAACCAAATAAATTACTGCCAAATTCCCTCGAGTGGCATTCATTAGGGACTTTCTCGGCCTCCTCATGGGTTAGGAACCTTCAGAAAACTGTATTGATACCATGATGATAGAGGGTGTTGCCAATGATTATATAATGTTTGTCTTGATATTGAATACATTGATGCTCAGAGTGAGAGTTATTAGACCGGAAAGTCTGGGTCTAGAGGTACATAAGGATATCTCCATACCGAGGGTCAAGTGATGAAATAGAAAACAATGACTCCTCTGGGATTGGATTTTTAGATGTGGATTCAGAACAACCAATGGGAAGGTTACAAATCAGCTCAGTGAAAACTAATGATTTCTTTGACTTGGATTTGATTATTTCCAAGCCAAACTCTTCTAGGATGACGATAAATTTGGAGTACTTTCCCCATAGAAATTTACATGAAAAAATGTATATCATAGGGTTGCAACCCAAAATGACCATAGTTTTTTTTAGCAATATATAATGGTAGAATCTTTGAACAAATTGAACATCCTCGAAAGAAAAATTCTCAACATCAGTGTAATTAATTTCGATATCATTGATATTCTAAATCAAGTAGTTAATGGGATGTTCAGTCCTTAGATCATCCTCTTGGACCAATACCATGACAATGGTTGTAACTACAGTGTTGAAATATAGGAAATAGTTGTGCTGGTAATCCAGGAGATATAAGAGAGATGCTCAAATCAGTACATATTTCAAGGCATCAAATGTCATTTGATCATCATCGTCCCAATGGAAGCGAACCCTTTCTTTAACAGGAAAGTGAATCATTTGTTCAACTCAGCATAGTTACCGACAAACCTCCTTATAATGTTAGCCTTCCCTTGGAGTCCTTGGAGCTGAAGGAGGGAATAAGACATAGGTAGATATATGATCGCCTAAAATTTCAAAGGATTGATATTTATTTCGTGTTTTGAAAGCACAAATGTAAGAACTCAATGAGAGATAACATAAAACACACATTTGTGACAATTTAATTGAATATTGTAATGTATACAACATAATAAAATGGCTCTAAGAGGCATCGAGTGATCAGCCTAATGTTTTGAGTGACCACAAAGATCGTCTAGATAAGGTTGCATGATATATTTGATATCATGGAAGGTTTATTCCATCACCCTCAAAAACGTAGCGCTGACATACTTCAACCCAAAAGAGATTTTCTGGTATCAAAATGTGCCCCAAGGACAAATAAATGTAGTTTTATGTTGATCCGCTGGGAGAATTTTTATCTGATTATAGCTGGAAAATCCAACCATGAATGAATATATTTCACAACCAGCACAGTCATCAACAATATGGTTGATGAATGGGTTGGGATAGTTATCCTTTGGATAAGCATGATTTATGTCTCGATAATTGACACATACACAAATTGTTCCCTATTTATTCATGACAGGAACAATATTTGACACCCAATCAGTCAAAGGAACTAGATAAATGAAACCAACACATAGAAGTTTTTCAATATCAGATTTAATAGCAATAGCCTTCTTAGGATAGACTGGATAGAGGCATTTTCATAATGGTTTAGCATTGGGATACATTTTTATTTCGTGAACCTTAATTTTTGGACCAATCCCTAGCATTTCCTCGTAAGGCCAGGAAAATACATCTCGAAACTCCTAAAATAAACCTTTGTAATTCTTAATCTCATCTAGGGAGAAAGACACGTTGATATGTCAATTCTCGACTATGAAAATTTTAATTGAGATGTCAAGAGGGACGGTCTCTTCAATATTCAATAGTTTCTTCTCTAAATTAACTTCTTGAATGGAAGCATAATTCATAGTGAGCTCAATGATATTAGGTTGATAAAAATCATAAGGATTATCCTTGATGGGATCTAACAAGGAGGAAAAATGGTGATGATCATCCCACAACACATCATCTAGCATGATGATCTCCATGATGCTCTCATCAGTAGGGAATTCATGAGAGAAAGGATTAGAATATGTGCCATAATCCAATGAGCAATTGACCTAATTGATTGAAGAGACTAAGACAGAATTATTCATACAAGCTAAATGAATGGCTTGATAATCAAGCTCGATGTAGCTAAGAGGCATACAGTCACCAAAAGTATTGATGTTAGTTTCATCTGGTACTATTCAAGGATCAGTTGGAATAGTAGAAGGGGATATCATATTGATATATGCAACCAAAGAGGAGCTATCGAGAAGTAAAGGAGGTGAAACTGAAAAGGTTCCCATTAGAGAGGAATCCTTAAGAAATACAAACTCGACATGTTGGTATGGGCATAGAGTTTACCCTACTAGAGGGACACTTCCAGTAATAGGAGAAATGGAGGCAAAAAAATCAGTTGATCGATGGCTACTATGTCGCCTTTAGGAGAAAAGATGATCATCCAAAAATAAGTTGAAATGACAGTAGCCATGGTGTAAACCTAGGTGCAACCCACTAGAAGATGATAATCAGGTGTTTCATCAATAACTTAAAATTCTATGGATACAGATTTATGTTCCAATTCTACTTTAAGGAATTCAAAATCACACAAGGTTTATACATTCTTCCGTCAAAATCTTTCAAGGTGGCATGTGATTGACTCAATTGAGGAGAACCAATTTCATTCTAGTAGGACAAAGACATGATGTAAATAGAGGCTCCATCATCCACAATAGAATGATGAATGTTCTTACCGCTAATGACAACCTACATCATAAATGCTAATTGAGCTAGAAGTATAGGTGTATAGTTCTCATGATTGAAAATGACTAGGTTGGAATTTGAAGGATTGATGCACCTAATCGCGGAAAGAAAAGCCTTTTTCTAGGTGGGACAATTCCGCAACACCTAAAAATTAAACATGGATGATGGGGACTAAGCAAATTTCCCAACTATGCTATAATTCTAAGCAAATCTCACGCGAGGGTTGAAAGCATATTTATGAAGAACATTGTTCAAAAGCTTAATAGTTAATTATGTAGGAATCATAAGAGGAGCTAGATTCGATGGAGTTGTAGCCAAATTAGTAGGTTGATTAGTAGCCTAACTATTTGAGGGATTCGAATCGCCATAGTCTTTATTATGGGTAGCCACCATAACATCAATTTTTGACTTAGCGGAAGAAAGCATCGAAACTGTGTTAGACGATGTAGGGTCCCGAGCAACCAAATGAGTTTCTTGATTTCGAAACAGATCTGTCAACATGCCAAGTGAAGTAGAAGACTTCAAAAATTGGTTCACTTCAACCTGGTGAGGACAATCACGAGTGAAGTGTTCCTCATTACAAATCAGGAATGCGTAATGAGGTTTTGTTTCTCATCAGAAGATTGATTTTTTTGTTTATCTTGTGGAGGAGAATCTTTCTTCTTGTTACCTTTTCCTTTCTTCTTACTTCTTGGTTGCTATTGAGATTTACCTTTATCAGAATGAATGACATTGATCTCAAAAGAAGAATCTGCAGGAGTATTGGACGAAGGGATTTGGGTAGTTACAGTAAGAGCAGTACCAGATGGTTTATCACTGATTGCAAACTGGTAGAACAAATCATGCCATCAACAACATGAGATTATTTGCTAGGAGTTCGAGGAATGATATTCGAAGGTTGCAGAGAGTTTGGTATCTTATCATAGAGCATGCCAGATTGGCTATAAACAAGATCCAAGTACTGGTACAAGCAATTACTTTCTCTTCAATTAAAAATGCACCCTTACCTATGTCTCCTATTATAGGAGCCAACAAAGACTTAGCACACTAACAATTTATATGGAACATGTGTCTTAACCAACCGATAGTGACATCTCCACTCATGAATATGATTAGAGATGTTAGAGGAATCAGATTGTTTGAAGTTGGTCATAATTTTCACTCCACTTTTGTATTTGATGGAAAATTGGAAATGTGTGAGGAAGGTGGTAGCCAAGACACTAAAATTGTTAAATGAAGCTCTTGGTAATTCATTATACCATTTAGTTATTGTACTGGTAAGAGTACGTTGGAAAATATGTAGCTTCATTGAATCATCGTTGAGGGAGTTTGATGAACACCACAGATGATAAGTCGTGACATGCATCGATGGGTCTTCTCTAGGATTCCCATTGAATTTTGGGATATCAGAAGGAAATTTCGTAGGTTTAATTGGCCACCAAGGTGAATGAACAATAGGATCATTGGTGAGATGAGTCAAATCATGAAATTTGATAGTCGCCACAAATGGTAATTACCTATTAAAATTTGGTGGACGATAACTTGAATAAGATGGAATAACCTTATCAACAGGTATCTACGCCCCATGAGTGGGAGGGTTATGATAAAGAGGAACCTAGGCACAATAATAAGGAGGATTATAATAACCAACATACACATAACCTTGTTCTCCAACTCCAATATGATGTTGCAAATGCTAGAGAGGATGGGTTTGGACATGCTAGCATTTATAGGGAACTTGAAGAATACCCTGATAAGGTTGATACTAGTGCCCCATGGGATTTTACATCATCCTAACATAAGGTAGATTTAGTGGTGGTTGTGCTATACTATAAGTAATCTGTCCTACCAGAATTTGAGGAACACTTTGTCCAATTGATTGAGACTGTAAGATACCTTATAAAGGCTGGGTAAGTGGAACTTGGAGGGTACCAGATACCAAGGAAATAATTTGAGTCACAGTTACAACTTGTAAAGGTTTTCTTACATGAATTCTAGCTTGTATAGGTATGGATTGATAAGTAATAATTTGATATATGGAAAACATAGGTTGATAGTTCAAAATGGATCCACAATCAAACTAGGTTGTAAGGTAAAAGTGGGTTTCTAAAAATTAGTAGCCATTCTAGGGTAAGGAGGATTTAGATAAGGTTGAGCAACAATTTTAGGTATATCAACAATAGGTTTCCCCCTACTAAAGGAGGAGGGGGTGATAGAGGAAACTTCCCCTCTTGCAGAGTGTACCCAACATTAGGAGAGTTAGGCTTTTGAAGGTGACCAATCCCACTAACATAAGGGCCAACCTATTGTTCAACTGTAGGTGTAGGTGGAGGAGAAGGAGTAGGGTGTATACTATGTATTAACGAAGTGTCAGACAAAATTAAAGAAATAGATAACAAGGGAGAAGTCCATGGACTGGATGTTGCACCAGAGAAGGTACTAGATAATGAATGATGACTAGGTGGGATGGACAGGCCACCATACAAATGTTCCTATGGTGATGTCGCAAACATGAATGAAGAAGTAACACTAGTTTTCTCATCCATAGGGGTGGATATAGGATGGGAAACCATAGTGGGTTCAATCATGGTTAACAATCCCAAAGAAAATTGTTGTGAGAAGCTCAAGGGTGAGCAGAAAGAATCAAGTAAAGGAGTTTGTTATGGAGTTTCAAGAGGTGGAAGAGGACGAGCTTGATAAAAATGAAGTCCACTCCAATGAACATGAGTATAACAACAAGGTTCTTCCAGTGGGATCTCTTTGATACTCACAAGACCAGGTGGAAGGCATTCACCATTTGGTCTAAGATATATGGTTTGTGGTTGTGTCTCAAATAGAGGAAGAGAAGAGGGATGTCCCGAAGTAACATGTGAATATGGATGAGGTATCTTATGTTCATTAACCTTACGTTATAAAGTTTCTAATTAAGTAAAGACAGATCAATGACCTGAGGAAAAGAAGTCTCAGGTGCTTTCGTTTCAACTCTGTCAAATTCACCAGCAAATGATGAAGTAATCTCAAGCTCGATACTCAAAGGGAAAAATAATTCTGGTAGGTAAGACTTATGAGGAGGAACATAAGTAGTTCCTGAAGTTCTTAATTTGGTAGTTTTTATATTCTTGACGATGTCCAAGAGTGGCCTCTGGTTGAAGAGGAGGCTTATTTTGCATTCTACGAGAACGATGAAGAGGAGGGCTCTTTTCTTCCAGATTGTATTAATAAATTTTAATTAACACAAAAAATAAATAAAAAAGATGGTGATATTATGTATACAGGTTTACTAAGCAACCATGTACTGCAATATACACGTTGGAAAACTAAGGACTTAACATACGTGTAGGAAATAACTCTGTATGTTGTGTTCAATGTATCACGATATACAAGGTGATCGACTCGGTTACCTATGGTGAGGATAGAAATCTATGGTGGACTTCCAAAATATACTTGACGGTACATGGAAGTGCAATCCATAGTAGTACTTTCTAATGCGTAAACATTCAATGAGAGAATTCACATATACTTTTCATGTGTGGAGCACCGTCCAATATACCCAAAGGTATACAAAGTATGATCTTATACACCTATGTACGTGGAATAGTATATGACCATTGGAATACAACACTGGAAAACAATGATAGATCCTACATTTAACAATACCTAAACACGTCTCTAGCCTATACCTCTAAATTTTTACATTAATGTTACAAATTCTCCTTAGGTTAATTCAAAATATTTTAAATTTTATCTTTGATTAAGTTTCAATTTCATGGATCACTACGAATTTAATCTGAATATCCTAAATGCGAGCTAACATGAAGAAATGGAAACTTTCACTTTCAATGAGAATCTATTTAAAGGAGGGAAGAGATAAATAATATGCAGCAAACAATAACTAAGTGCAATTCCATAAATTTCAACCATTCCAATTCAAATTTGCTCACAAAGCCCTAGATTTCAATGTAAGGAGATTTTTCTTTTCAATTTCCTCTTTATTTTCGAAATGAGAGAAAAATAAGATGCATGTCTAATCATTGATAACAACAAACTTTTCATAATGATGAATGGAACACCAGTTATTTCAAGCACTCAACGGCTAAGAGAATCAGTTTGGTAATGAACTAATGACAAGAAAAAAGGAAAATCTAAAGAAATTCTCATCAAAGGAAATCAAACCATAAGAAAAACATATGGAAGCTTCTGAGAAACACTAAGACACTGAGGGATACAAGGAAGAGTAGCAGGAAGAAGGCTAGATAGAGAGAAAACCAAAACAAGGCATTCTTTTGCATGAAATAGGGATCAACACAGGTGCTTAAGGGACAACAATTCTCTATAATGTAGTCTCAAAAAGGGATAGGGTGCACTACAACATAGGTGCAAGGAAGTCATAGGTGCACTACAATGCACTATCTTAAGACTAGAAGGTCCACTGATCAAGGAATCTCATGTTCCAACACAAAAATGCACTGGGATCTCAATGATAGGTCTTCATATGTATGATTAGGATTGAGTGAAACTATAAAGATCAAAACAAGAGGAAAAATAGACTCTAAGGGAAAGCCAAAACCACCAGAGGATTGAATCAAGCCCTAGTAGAGTCAACAATTTGTTATATAGAATCTATGACTATGGAGATAAGTGTCTTCCCTTTGCCTAGTGGAATGACCTAGAACATTAGAAAGAAAACGTCACAATGTATTCCTTAAAGTAATTGAATGATGGGATGAAGCCTAACTGTAATATGTCATAAGCTTCACTCATTCCTCGGCTTGTATGCTCTAATCCTAACTCTAATTTCTATAATTAGAACTTCCATAATCGAACAAGACAAGCCAAACATCTATGACATATATGTTTCATAATCCAATCACTTCATTCAATAGATCAACATCGTGTTAAAGTACATGCAATCATAACATCATATATAGGGAAACAATCTACTCTTTGTATTAATAGAAATGGAGGGAGTTACAACCAAAAATAGGAGTTGATATTATAGAAGTGCTCCCTAAGTTTACTTGTCCTTTCCTTGACATAAAGCATGCCTTTATGTCACCCTAATGCATGGAATAATGACTCTCAAAGCAATAGCATGAGGGTAGAATCAATCTCCAAAATCCAATCCCTTGCTCATGGATGACTCTAAATATATAGATGTGAGAGGTAGTTCATGAATTCTTATCCATTTACCAATCTAGGATTGAGATAAAAAAGTGAGGGGAGGATGAGCTCAAGGGATAGGATGGTGATTTATACAAGGTGGAACCAAATATGATTTGAATTTTTATCCAAGGTAAATGGTTGAAAAAACCTTAGGAATCTTTTGGAAGAAGAAGCTTTGAGATTCTTTTTATTTTTGCCAAATTTTTAGAATTAGTGCAACCCCAAGACTAGGAAACCTACTAGTGATCAACACTGCTGTAGATAAAGTCAAAATAGTAGTCAACGTTGGTCCCTAAAGGGCCAAGGTGCGTTGGGACTTAAAAGATGAGGAACTAAGTAGTTATGAGAAGAAACTATGGGATTTAGCAGAGTCATGCATTGGGATAAGAGTAGGGATGATGACAATATCATGAAGGATATGAATTAATCCTATTTAAAGGCCTATTGACCAGATGTGACAAAATGGCCTATAACACCTTGTATATTGGAAGACATTGACAGTAGCGAAGAAGTTCTACTATTGGCTGAATCTGAAGAAAGAGGTGGAATATTTTGTCGTTAGATGTTTGGATTGTCAATAGGTAAAGGAAGAGTGTAAACATCTGAGTGGGTTACTACAACCGATTTTGATGCTAGAGTGGAAATGGGAGGTTATTTCTATGGATTTCAACATAGCTTTTCCGAGGACGTCTAGAAAAGAGGATTCTATCATGGTGGAATTGGACATATTTACTAAGGTAGCTCACTTCATTCCAGTCAAGTCTACTCATTTAGCCAGTGAGGTAGCATAGGTCATCATCAGGATGATAATGATGTTTCACAGTGTTCCAACAAAGTTTATGTTAGTGAAATATGCTAAGTTCACTTATAGGTTATGGAAAGAGTTGTTTGCAGGTTTGGGTACAAAGTTTGCCTTCAAAAACACTCATCATCTTCTAGAAAATGGACAGATAAGGAGGGTCAACATGATTGTAGATGACATGTTTAGAATGTATGTTATGCATCAGCAGTGGAAGTGGGAAGAGTATCTTCCACTAGTTAAGTTTTCTTACAACAATGGGTATTATGAGTCACTGAGGATGAGTTTGTTTGAGACACTTTATGGGTGGAGTTTTAATACTCCCATAAGCTAAAGTGATGTAGTGAATGAGGTGTTGATAGGATCAAACATGTTGGCAGAGATGGAACATGAAATGCAAGTTATAAAGAAGAATTTAAAGGTGGCATACGACAAGTAGAAGAGTTATGCAGATCATCATAGGGTATTTAAGGATTTTCAGGTTGGGGAAAAGATGTACTTGCGTATCAAGCCCAAAATAATGCCCTTGAGGATTAGGTCATGTGCAAATTTTTTACCTAAATATTATGGGCATTTTGAGATCCCTGAGAGGATTGGACAAGTGGCCTACTAACTTGGACTAACTCCAATAATGAAAGTCAGTGATGTTTTCCATGTTTCATTGCTTAAAATATATGTGAAAGATGTTGATCATGTGATTCATTTTTCTATATTGGATGTGGATCCATAAGGATAATTCTATCTTTTGTGGATTTTGCAATGAAAACAACTCATACTCCAAATTCAAGGAAGTTAAAGTGCATTGGAAGCACTTTTTCCCTGATGAAGCTACATGGGAGATGGCTGATCAAATGTAGGCTATGTATCCTTCCCTATTCTATGGTTAAGTGGATATCTTTTGGTAGATGATTTGGTGTTATGTTCTAGTTATGTGTATATATGCATATGTCTAATGTAAATATTGCATGGAGTTTTGTTATAAAGCTCTAATAAGTGGTATGGTTGTAATGTTGTCATGTTGGTTATGTTGGTTTTCTTTTCAGAAGACGGTTCATTGTAAATATTGCATCAATCTAAGTTATCAAGCTCCATAGGCAGTATGTTTTGGTTTTTCAGTGGTCTTGCAGGTTATAGGTGTCACTGAACACTGAGGATGGTGTTCCCCCAAAGGGGAGGGTTCTATAAAAACCCTAGTTAAAAGATCCATGTAATAAAGTTAATAAAGGAAAAATAAGACCAAGGTCATGGGACAGATATTTGAAGTTGAATTTTGGTAAAAACATTCTAGACGGGTGTTCATTTGGTTTATTATGGCTAAGGAAATTGGCAAAGGAAATGGAGAAGGCTTTGAAAAGGAAAAGAGGAATTTATTGACATTTTATTTATGAAAATAAACGAAATTGGGAGAAAAGGAAGGTGAAAGGTAACATGTTGTATATGAATATGAAATTGAAGAAAATAATGAGAGTTGAATAAAATAGAGTCCTCATTAATGAAAAAGCTTATGAGGACTAGTTCACAACATTTTTCAGCACAACATTTTCTTAGTTAGTTTTGGGATCTCTCTCTCTTATACTCTTGCACACTTAGAGCATTCTTGGAGAACTCTAACATTGGACAAAGGAAGGCAAATGAAGGAAAAGAAGACAAAATAAAGAAAGGATAAAAAAAGGAAGAGTTGGATCAAGTGGCTACAATGGGATTATTTTGCAAGTATTGAGTTCCATGTATGATTTCCTTACTCATTTTGGCATGCATGGTATATGCATGTGTGTATTTGGTTATCTTGTTTTCATTGACATGGGTTTATCTAGATGTGACAATAGTTTTTAACCTTGCCTTTCCATTTCCTAATATCCATAGTGTGATGGGGTTCTTTCATTTGGTTGAGCTAGGTTTCCAAATGGTTTTGGAACTAGGTGAGGTGGTCTCAGGAAAATTCCCAACAACCTAAGAATCCCTTAACCAATAATGTTGGGATACAAAGTAAAGCATGAGGGTCGAGATAGGACAGTTCCTCAAGGTAGATACATTCATGCTTTTTTAGGTCCTAGTGATCCCTTGACCAGTAATGGTGGGATTGCAGTAAAGCTTGGTAGTGTATGTTTATTGTTTGCACTAGGAATCCCTTAACAAATAATGGAGGGACTGTGGTAAATCTTGGATGTATAGATGAGGATTTCATGCCTAGGAATCCCTTGTCCAGTGATGGAGGGATAAATGGTAAAGCCTGGGGAAGCCTTGGTTTTTCTGTTGTGAGTCCCATATTCATGCTTAGAATATGGCATGTGTGTGATTAGCTGAAAGAAATATTTGGTTTAGACCAATCTATTGTCAGGTGGTATGTGGAAGTCCTTTACTTGGTCAAACTTTTGATATGTTAATAAAAACTATTTTCCTCTTGTATTTAATGAGTATTTATACTTGTTATTATGTGTCTTTGATTGTTGTTATATAAATGTTATTATTTTGGTTATATGTTGGTTATAAGCACAACTTTATGGCAGACTTTAGTTATGAATCTCATCATATTTAGATTAATAAATGAATGTATGACCTAATAGATGATAATGCAACCATTCTGAGAGGGTATCAGGCATTCTTAATGATTATTAGATAATAATGAGATCCCTATGTTCAGATATGTAATTCTGACCTGTAGATTACATGTTCATGATTTGTATGACTGAATGAATGTCATGGTTAGTGCTGATTAGGGAAAGTTCTAGTCTAAGTTTTGTAAGGAAGTAATTTTCCCTGTGTCATTTCACATTTCTCAAAGTTTCATTAAGTTTTGCGTAGTGGTCTAGAGACTAGCAGTGAAAGCATGGCACAAATCCTACAGTTGCATGCTTAGAATTAGATGGAAAAGACTGAAGTATCTCCCTTCTAGGCTTATGCATGTTGGTCGAGGGATACAATCAAATTTGTGCAATGTTGTGCCAGCATTTGGGAGTCTAATACATTGAAAAAGTGGATTAAATCAAGGTTTTGGCACTTGGGAGGGTGGTTTAGCCCTTGGGGATCGTGTAGTACCTGAGGGAAGTTAATAAGGTTTTGGTTTTGTCGATTCCACTTCCTTAAGGAAATATAGTAGGCTTATTCATGTCATAGAAAACCTTCATCACATATTTACCCCAGTGGACCAGTGAACTTGGGTAAGTGTGGGAGGAAGGTCTTACATAGGTTGTAACGAATATCCTTAAGAATTCACTTGATATCCTCTTGAACTGCAAATAATGTGTAGTTGTCAACCCACTTTTCATGGATAACCATACTTAGTAGTGTTTCCATTTGTCGACGGAGAGAGTTGGAATGAAAGAAGTGAAGCCTATGCTTTTGAAATTTCCCTAGATCAGGAACTCACTTGAGGTTGTTTCCATCAATCTCCAAATCATAAAAATATATGTGATCCTCAAATTCCTTTGCCTCTAGATGGAGAATTTCACTCCTCACTTCAGGAGGAATTTAGTCAAATTGGTTCGCCACTAACTCTAATCCAAACAAATGTCAATGATGACAGGAATATTAACCAGGTGCATCACCATGCTGACTGGGCAATATTTTCCAAAGGGCCGTGATTAAATAGGAAATAGGGTAATGGAAGAGATAGAATGAGGTCCAAGGCAAGAAGTTAGGGATATGTCATATTAAGTGTGAAGAAAAATCCTGAATAAGGAGATCATCATCCATTATGTGAAGTAAAAAGGATAGCATATTTAATCTAGGGGAGAGATATAAGGAGGTGGCACCATATTTGAACAAAAATACAAACCCTAACTCCCAGTAAACCAAAATTTGTGAGAGACGGAGACAAAGGGATCCTAGATACCTTGAGGCTACTACGAAAGTAAGTTCAAACAATGAAAAATATCAAATCCAAATGGAAAAGTTACCTAGTTACCAAATTCTATAAACCAAAACTGGAAAATTGAAATACATTCTAGTAGAATCAGAGAGTTGAGGTGACGAGGTGGGTAACACAACCACCAGTTTGAAAGAAGAACCATAACTCATCTTATGTAGAAAGAGCATGAAAAACATTGGCCCCCACATAATCTCACATAACTACAGAGAAGACCCTGTATTATGGAGAAAGAACATGAAAAAATTGACCCTTGTGTAATGTTAGAGAACTATTGAGAAGATACCAGACAAGTAAGTACTTAGATAGTGATTGAGAGCGACAATAAGAAAGAGAATGCTGAGGAGATGAACCTACCACTATGTCTGAAGAGACCAACCCATGCATCTAGGAACAATGCAACAGTTTGAAGCCCTCAAGAATATAGAGAGCGTAGCAATGCTTCCACCCTGAGAAGTTTACCATGCAGCTATAATCAAGCATGGACATGATAGGACGAATCCATTGAGTGATAAAACCAAAGTATTTGAGATCCATGGAGGGATAGGTGTATGGCCATACACATTATTTAACAAGCACAAAGTGCCCAAAAATCATACGCTCATGAATGGGGTTTTTAAACTGTGTTAGGAACTCCTCCACGCACAACCAATCTGCCATAAGAAAGCCTAGCCATTGCAACTTCTAAGGGATGAACCCTCATGGAAAACACAATATCGTACTAAACAACATATATGACCATTTATGCACATTTAAACCAACAAGACCGAGGTAGGTGATCCCAAGTCTATGAACAATAAATTTTCCATGCAAGGACTAAGTTGTGACACGTGGAGAGCATGGCTCTCATTCCCAGTGTTGTTAACCCTTTCATGATTAACATCCACATCATACATCCCCATTATATTCCCATTTGAGTTCACGGCTCGACTCTAGCAGTGGTAGCTCCTTGCAACTTTACCTCTCTGACACCCGCAGTTGCATGAAAACCAATATTTATAGCCAAAGAGATGTAAGTTAAAGAAATATTTAATGCCCTATCCCGACCCTCTTTACTCCTCTAATGATAACTTTTGAATTTGAAAAATCTTGCAATATTTCACGGTCATTTTTTGAACTTTCAACCTTCATAAATCATTTTTGATTTTGTAGGCCAACATTTATTACGATCTCTATTGTTAGAAAATCATATATTACAGAGCAATGGAACACATAGAATATAGTAGAAATATAAACACAGAAAACACATAAAACCAAAGAGACACAAATATACATGGTTCACATAGTTTGGGATATCTCCACCTTGAACAGCCGGTCCTTCCATTTTATTATCCAGCGAAATGAAGAGACACAACTTACAAAAGATCCACTGTAAGTTCCTCTTTTTTCTCTCACAGTCTCACCTCTTTGTTTCTTGCTCGGAGAATACACATCTATTACACAGCCTCAATACAATGCCCTCATACAAAGAGAGGGCTTTCCTTCTAGGGAAAAAACCCTTAAACTAAACATAAGTTCTACCGTTAGATCATCCGTCTAATGAATGAGCTAGAATGACTAGAAACTACTATACTTTTACAAGGAAATTTTCCATCTGTTTTTAGCTTCAAGGGCACTTCCCCCGAAACCCCCGCCGAGGGACCGTTGGCCCATGGACCCCCCAACCGGGGGGGGATTTGCCACCCTCAACCCCCGTTGGGGAAACAAGTTCCCCCCGCACCCCCCGCATGGAGGGGTGTACAAACTTCTTGGGGTACACATCCGACTAAAACAAAGACCTCTAAATAATCATGCTCCATACCCAACAATCTCCCAGTTGGAGAGTGATTGTAGCAACTCCACCACTACTTCATTTGCTGGATAATGACTCCTCTTTGGACCTAGCTATTTCTCATCTTCATATTCATCCTTGAAGGCCAATTGAAACTGAGCATATTCTTAGTTTCTCCCTAGTTACAATTTTCGTTAGCATATCTGCAGGATTCTGGCTAGTGTGTATCTTTTCCAGCTTCAACTCTCCATCTTCCAACACTGATCGTATGAAATGGTACTTGAGCTGTATGTGTTTAGTCCTAGAATGAAATGTTGAGTTCTTTGCAAGATGAATGGCACTTTGGCTATCATTGTATAACATGCCCATATCATGCTCCTTAACTAATTAACCCATAAACCTTAGTGACCAAATCATTTCTTTACTAACTTCTGTAGCAGCAACATCCTCTGCTTCTGTTGTTGAAAGTGTAACAACACTTTGGATTTTTGAAACCCAACTGACAATTGTTCCACCTACAGTAAATACATATCCTGTAGTGCTTCTCATGTTATCTTTGTCACCTGCTAATCTACATCAACATATCCCTATAGAGAAATATTTGAACAACCAAAGCATAATGCTTGATTTGTGGTACCTTTCAAATATCTGAGAATCCATTTCACTTCCATCCATTGTTCCTTTCCTTGATTGTTCATGTACTTGCTTACAACTTCCACTACATGTGCAATATCAGGCCCTGTGCAGACCATTGCATACATTAAGCTTCCGACTGCAGATGCATATGGAACTTTAGACATATAATCCATGTCTACTTGGGTCTTTGGGCACATTTCCTTACTATGTTTGAAATGGCTAGCAAAAGGCGTACTAACTAGTTTTGCATTCTACATATTAAATCTTTTCAACACCTTTTGTATGTACTCATTCTGATACAATGTTAATTTGTGATTTTTCCTGTCTCTAGTTATTCTCATACCGAGGATTTGTTTTGCATCTCTGAAATCCTTCATTGCAAATGAGTTTTCCAATTTTCTTTTGAGCACATTTATTTCCTACATGTTAGACCTTGCAACAAGCATGTCATCCACATACAATAACAATATAATATAGCTGCCATCATTTTTCTTTTTTAGATAAACACAATGATCAGAGTGACATCTAGTATAACCTTGTTCAGATATAAACTTGTCAAATTTTAGATACCACTTCCTTGGAGCCTATTTTAAGCCATACAAGCTCTTCTTCAACCTACACACTAGTTTCTCCTTCCCTTTTACCTCATATCCTTGTCACTACTGCATATATATCTCTTCCTCCAAATCCCCATGGAGAAAGGCTATCTTTACACCTAACTGCTCAAGATGCAAATCTTCAACTGCTACTAGACTTAAAATAGTTCTAATTGAAGTCATTTTAACAACAGGAGAGAATATTTCATCAAAATCAATACCTTTCTTCTGTACAAACCCCTTCTTCATAGCTCTCGCTTTGTAACTGCGTTTTCCTCCATCTTCTTCCTTCAGCCTTTAAACCCATTTATTCTGCAATGAAGTTTTACCTGCAGGAAACATGACTAAGTCCCAACTCTTGTTATGCATTAAGGAGTCCATCTCCTCTTCCATGGCTAGCTCCCACTTCTTCCTGCTTTCAACCTGCATTGCTTCTTCATAACATTCGGGTTCACCAAAATCAGTCAATAATAAATAATATAATGAAGGAGAGTAACGTTCAGGGGGTATACTTATCCTGTTAGATCTTCTAACACTTTCAGGTGTTTGGGGTGCCCGTTTCTATTGTGGTGGTTGTTGTTGTTGTGCTTGTTGATTATTATTATTTTCGAGCACCTTTACTTTTTCACTGATCTCATTAAGAACTATGTATTCCTTGTTTTCTTTTTCCCGTTACTTTTCCTACAACTAATTCTTATACAAGACCTTTTCATTGAATATTACATCTCTGCTCCTAATGATTTTGTGATTTTCATAATCATATAAGCGATAACCAAAATCATTAACACCATATCCAATAAAGGTAAATTTCTTTCATTTTGCCTCAAGCTTTGTTTTGTTTTCTTTATTAATATGGACAAAGGCCTCACAACCAAAAAGCTTTAAAAAAAACTAGTTTACCTTTCTACCTGTCCATGCTTCCTCTGTAACACCACCATCTAAGGAACTTGAAGGCCCTCTGTTTATTAGATAAACAACAGTATCTACAGCATCTTCCCAAAACTGTAAAGTTAATCTAGCATGCAATCTCATGCACCTTGCACGCTCCATGATTGTTCTGTTCATCCTTTTTGACACACCATTTTCCTGTGGTATTCTTGGAACTTTCTTCTCTCTACGAATTCCATCTTTGAGCAGAACCTATCAAACTCTTTGCTGCAATATTCACCTCCATTGTCTGATCTGAGACACTTCAATTTCTTTCCTGTCTCAATCTCAACAAAAGCTTTCCATTTCTTAAAAGTATCAAATACATCAGATTTATTCTTAATACAATAAATCCATGTTTTTCTAGTTTCATCATCAATAAAAGTAATATAATAACGAGAGCCGCCGAGAGATGATACTTGGGCAGGCCCCTATACATCTGTATGCACAAGCTCTAATTTTTTCCTCTTCTTTTCTTTCCCAACTCTCAGAAATCTGACTCTCTTATGTTTTCCATAAATGCAATTCTCTCAGAAGTCCAAATCAACATTCCTCAAACCCGTCAACAAGTTCATTAAGTGAAGAATCTTCATCCCCTTATCACTCGTGTGTCCAAGCCTATGATGCCATAATGTTGCATCTTCTCCTTCGGAAGTTAAAGCATTAACAGAGTTAGAAATACCATTGCATAAATACAATGTACCAACCTTTTTGCCTTTTGCTATTACCAGGGCTCCTTTGGTGATCTTCAAAGATTTATTTGTGAAAGTTGTCACACAACCTTCACCGCCTAATTGCCCTGTTGAAATCATATTCTCTTTAGATCTAGAACATGCCTTACCTCCTTTAGTAGCCATTGGTTTCCATTCTATTATTTTACAAGAACCTTACCCATTCCAACAATTTTACAAGGTTTATCATCACCCAAACAGACTTGTCCAAAATTTCCTTGAACATAGTCATGAAAATATATCTTATTAGGTGTGGCATGGAATGAGGCCCCTGAATCTACCATCCAAGAATCAATAATATTTTCGAAAGAAAGAATCAAAGAATCTTGTAACACCTCACCTGTCACATTTGATTCATGATTGTTTTCTTGTTGTGCATCTCCTTCTTTTCCCTTCCGAGATCTACAGTCTTTCTTTAGGTGTCCTTTAATTCCGCATTTCCAGCACACTATCCTCGATCTAGACTTGGATTTGTCTTTTCTTGATTTACTACGATACTTTGAGCTCTTTCCTCTTTCCATTTTTCTTCCCCTAGACTCTGCACTCAAAGCATTACCCGATGTCTCACCAGAAATTTTCCATCACATTTCCTCGCTAAGGATAGCACCAACAACATCATTAAACTTTAAAGTACTAGATCTAGAAATAGAGTTACTAATGACAATTACTAAACCATTCCAACTTTCTAGCAATGAGCACAAGCATAACAGAGCTCTAACTTCATCATCAAAGTTTACCCCTAGAGCACATAACTGACTTGTAATAGTATTAAAATCATTTAAATGGTCTGCAACAGATCCACCTTTCAACATCTTCATATTAAATAATCGTTTCATAAAAAATAACTTGTTTGAGGCCGAGGGTTTTTCATATAGTTTCACCAACGCCTTAATCAAACCCTCTGTCATTGTTTCCTTCGAAATGTTGAAGGTGACCGGCGCTGCGAGGCACAACTATACTGTTCCAAGTGCCTCTCTATCAAGAAGGTTCCATTCTTCATCTGTCATACCCGTCGGCATCTTTGTTTTTGCGCCCAATGTAGGTACAGATATTTCTGATACAGATAATCTTCCATCTGCATCTTCCACAACGAGAAGTTTTGGCCGTTAAATTTCTTGACCCTAAACTTACCATCTTCCACCATTGCTCCCACTTGTACCAGGAACCCTTCTCTCCTGCGAGTTTTTTAGCCAAGTAGACCTTCAGCTTTGATACCAGTTGTCAGAAAGTCATATATTATAGAGCAATGGAACACATAGAATATAGTAGAAAGATAAACACAGAAAACACATAAAACCAAAGACACACAGATATACGTGGTTCACCCAGTTTGGGCTACATCGACCTCGAACAACAAGTTCTTCCTTTTTATTATCCAGCAAAATGAAGAGACATAACCTATAGCAGATCTACTATAAGTTCCTCTATTTTCTCTCACAGTCTCACCTCTCTGTTTCTCACTCGAAGAATACACATTTCTTACACAACCTCAATACAATGCCCTAATACAAAGAGAGGGGTTGCCTTCTAGGGAAAAGAACCCTAAACTAAGCATAAGTTCTATCGTTAGATCACTGGCCTAATGAACGACCTAGATTGACTAGAAACTAGTATACTTCTACAAGGCAATTTTACATCTGTTTTTAGCTTTGGGGGCGCTGCCCCCGTAACCCCTTCCGAGGGACTGGTGGTCCCTGGACTCCCCAACCGGGGGAGATCGGCCCCCCCGAACCCCCACTGTGGGGACAAGTCCCCCCCGCACACCCCCGCGTGGAGGGGTGTACTAACTTCTTGCAGTACACATCCAGCTAAAACAAAAACCTTTAAATAATCATGCTCCACACCCAACATTTTTAATATCTTTATGGATGAATGCGAAGGAATTTGTGGATGGTGTTACTCATCACTGGTTGATAACATGGAAGGATTTTCTGATGGGTTTGTTTTAGGTATTTTTTGTTCTTTATGTAGCTCACCCATGTGTTATGTGCATTCTATTCTCTCCATTGCACAACAATATAAACAATGACATAGCTAGCTCACTCTGATGGATGATATTTGGCATGTTTTATTTTGGTGATGGAAGGATTCAGTGACAAGGTCATGATAATTTACTGCTAGGTTTAAGCTCATACTAAATAAGGATAAAATGTGATTAATAATTCATGGGTAGGAGGTTTATTGATCGGTATGGTATATAATTGTAAAAAAAATTTACTCAAAGAGTAAAGAGGGTTGGGATAGGGCATTAAATATTTCTTTATGTCTCTTCACTTATAAATATTGGTTCTCGTGCAGCTGTGAGTGTGAGAGCAGTAAATTTACAAGGAGCTTCTGCTACCAGAGTCGATCTATGAACCCAGCCAGGAATACAATGGAGATGTATGGATGTGGATGTTAATCATGCCATGCACTAAGCGAATGATTGGCTTAGTACATGGTTGTTAATAATAGTCATGTTTTCTATGCAAGGCTTTGGGATTCTAACTGTCGGTGCCGTGGCCATTATCGTCTGGCAATTCTTAACATCCATGCACTAACACAATCATTGGCTTAGTGAATGGCACGATTAACATCCACATCCATACATCTCCATTATGTTTCCTGTTGGGTTCACGACTTGACTTCAATAGTGGCATCTCCTTACAAATCTACCGCTTTGACACCCACAGTTGCACGAAAATTGATATTTACATCCGAAGAGACATAAGTTAAAGAAATATTTAATGCCCTACCCCAACCCTCTTTACTCCTTGAGGGATAATGTTTGAATTTGAAAAAGCTTGCAATCTTTAGTGTTCACTTTTTAATTTGAATAAACTTTCAACCTTTGTCATTCATTTTTGAATTTGCGAGCTAGAAGTGATTATGATCTCTGTAATATATTTATGGATGAATGCGAAGGAATTTGGGGATGGTGTTACTTAGCACTGGCTGATAACATGGAAGCATTTTCTAATGGGCATGTTTTAGGTGCTTCCTATTCTCTTTGTTGCTCACTCGTGTGTTGTGTGTATTCTATTCTCTCCTTTGCTCAACGGTGTAAACAATGACATGACTAGTTCACTTTGGTGGACGACCTTTGGCCTGATTAATTATGGTGATGGTGATGGAAGGATTTAGTGACAAAGTCATGATAATTTACTTCTAGGTTTAAGCTCATACTTAACTAGGGACAAAATGTGATTAACAATTCATAGATAGTAGTTTTATTATCAATATGGTATATAATTTTCATTTTTTGAGTAAGATACTTATTCAATTTCTAAATAGGATATCATTTTCATTTTGTTCCAAGAGTTGTTTCCATTTTTATAAATTATTTGGTAAAATATTAACTTTCTCACATTTATCAATTTGCCCATAAAAACAAATTGTTATCAACATATTATTTAGATAAGTTCATGGTCATTAAATATATGAATTTTTTTATATTATTTTATAATTTCCATTTCATATTATATTTTTCCTAATTTATTTATTGGAGATAAAATTTGTTAATTTTCTGGTCATGATCGATCAATCAAGCTCATAACCGATTTAATGTATGAGCAATTAACTTGTTTTGATTCATGAAGAGTAACTTGTATCAGAACCATGGACGACCATGGTCTAAGTTTTATTTTCTCATATAAAGGGATATGCTAAATGAAAATCAATTTAAGCAATCAAATTCGGAATTGGTTGTGCTATTTCTTGATACAAACTGTGCAAGAAAAAGACACATCAAACATTTTAAGAATGCACTTCGGTCAAAGACGACGGAAATTAAAAGGAAAATGGCCAAAAAAATAAAAATATACTACGGTTGTAATTTCTTTTTTATATATGTGGGGGGTTGATAGAAGAATGAGAAAAGAAAATGAAATAATTTGAATAATATGGTTTGGAAATTTGACAATTAATATATATATCGAAAAAATAATAAATATAAAAACAAATTAAATTAAAAGATAATTTGAACATGTCACCTCAGAGAAATAGAGTGAAAAGTCAAAGAAAGATAATTAATGAATAAAATATACTTAAATCTAAAATTAACAAATTAAAGAATAATAAGGATAAAGAATTAAAAGTAGTAAAAGTGAAAATAATAAGTAATAAAAAAATAAGAAGGAGATATAAAATAGTTTAGATTTAAGAAATTAAAGGATAATAAGCTGATAAAGAATTAAAAATAGTAAAAGTGAAAATAATAAGTAATAAAAAAATAAAAAGGAGATATAAAATAGTAAAAAAATAAGGGGAGGGGATCTAAAAAGAGAGGATAATTAAAGAAGGAAAATAAAATTAAAAAAAGATTAAGAGAATAAAGAGAAAAAAAATGAAAAAAAAAGAAAAGAAAAAAGAAAGATAAAAAAAAGGATTATTATTGATCAAGTTAATTAATAATTGTTTTTCCAAATTGATTTAGTTTGTAAGTATTCTTAAAACAACTAAAATTATTAAAGATTTTTTGAATTTCAATCACTTTCAATATAATATCAATGGAAACATAGAATTAAAAAGCTAAAATTTTAATTTTTAAGTAGATATGACAATTAGATTTATTTTACATTTATCAATATTATATTATATTGTAGTGTATTTATTTCTATTTTAAGATATTTTTTTTGTTTTATATGTATGATATTGTTCAAAATAATTGTTCACATTAAGTGGAGTAGGTAAAAGGGTAATTTCAATTTAATTCCAAATCATAAATTAAGAATTAAGTTTAATATTATTGTCAAGCAAAAGATTTAAAATGTCATGATTTTGAAAAAGTTTAGATTAGTATAAAAAAATAAGAGTGAAATTTAATTTTAATGTGTAAAAGGTTTATGCAATCGAAAATAATTGGTAAATGGATGTCTTGTTAAGGAACTTTTTGTATGATGGTGAACATTCAAAATTATGTGGTGGTGCCAAGTTTTTGATGAAACAAAGTAATCTTAATCTTTTCATGTAACAAACCCTAAAACCATCCTACTTAGGATTGTAAGAAAAAGTAAGATATTCCTTAGAGTTAATGTATAACAAATAAAGATGATAATAATTCTTTCTAAATACTCTAAATAACTCAATTAGTAATAATACAATTCAATATATCATAAAAAAATTAGAATAATTAAATATATATTTACATTGTTTAAATAATACACAAACCATTGAAATAAATAAATATCATTAAATTGATAGAAAGAAGTATGAGATAAGATTTTATACAAAAGTCATGAATGAGTAATAAACGATTTTCCTACACCACTCCATATGCTTAACATTATCTAAGGTATATAAATTAATTTATATAAGTTTAAAGGGTTTTTTAAAATTTGTATAATTTTTAACGGGCTTTAAAATCTATATTCTTTTGGATTTTTATAAAACATTCAACAAGGCATAGAAAAATAAAGGTTTTATAGTAATTTATTCTAATTCTATATTTATCTTAAAATTTAATTTCTAGATTTATTAATATTGAAGGTTATCTTTTTATGTAAATGGTGATCTTATGATTAAGTTTTGTTTTTCTCTCTACAATTGATATAGAAGGGTAAGGAATCATTATTGAAGCAAAGGCTTTTTGTTGCTTAGTGCATGAGATAGAAACTAAAACTGTTTTGTTGAGGTTACATGGCATAGTAGTAACTAAGCACTAAAATACTAGTATTTATTAAAAAATATGATATCTAAAAATCTTACAATTGTATTACAAGAAAACGGCACAAAAAACCCATGCAAATAATTAAAATGGAGTTAAACACAAATGTATTGATATATTCTTGGCTCCACTTCTACTTGAACTCAAGTTTTATAAACCATGACCCCATGCATTCTTATTATAATAGAAATTAAAATTATTTCTTCATGTTGAAATCGACTTGTGAAGAATACAATTTTGTAGTAAATATCTATGTCAATTCCAAATCACTCTTCCTAAATTATACGCTAGTAGAGGTACAATGGTAAGAAATACAAAGACATATTACCTTAAACTATTCAATTTTGTAAATTCAAATGCTTGAAAGAAACGAATGTCTTAATTTTATTGTAGATGAATCGATGATTTTTTTTCCTAATATGTTTTAAGGTCTAAACCATTTTTCAAAGTGACCTTGATCCATAAATTTCCATAGATATTTCACTAGATAGTTCATCACAATAGATCTGATAAAATTATACTTAAAAATATGAAATCTATACTATGAGGGTTACTTTATTTAGAGTTCTAAATTTATTTATTGTTTTCATACATCCAATATGTAAAATATATAAAATAGGGAACATTTAAAAATACAATCCCTTAGCACCATAATAGAACAAGATGTTAACACCAAAAAATGATCACCTAGCCATTTCTAACTAGGTGGATCAAAATACACCATGTAGGATTAATTTTACCACTTCGAGTGTGAAAAATAAATTAGTAGACCACTTTTATTAAATTATTTTTGGATGAAAAAAAACCATGAGAATGATAAGATAAATCCTTATTTTTTTTTTATATTTTTCTCTAAGAATAATTATTAAATCATTGTTTAAATAATTATTCCTTGTCACATTTTATGAAATCCCCTAAGAATAACTAAATAAAACATTCAACAAGGCATAGAAAAATAAAGGTTTAATAGTAATTTATTCTAATTCCATATTTATCTTAAAATTTAATTTTTAGATTTATTAATATTGAAGGTTATCTTTTTATGTAAATGGTGATCTTATGATTAAGTTTTGTTTTTCCCTCTACAACTGATATAGAAGGGTGAGGAATCATTATTGAAGCAAAGGCTTTTTGTTGCATAGTGCATGAGATAGAGACTAAAACTATTTTGTTGAGGTTACATGGCATAGTAGTAAATAAGCACTAAAATACTAGTATTTATTAAAAAGTATGATATCTAAAAATCTTAGAAATGTATTACAAGAAAATTACACAGAGAAACCATGCAAATAATTAAAATGGAGTTGAATACAAATGTATTGATATATTCTTGGCTCCACTTCTACATGAACTCAAGTTTTAGAAACCATGACGCCATGCACTCTTATTATAGCAAATAATTAAAATGGAGTTGAATACAAATGTATTGATATATTCTTGGCTCCACTTCTACTTGAACTCAAGTTTTAGAAACCATGACGCCATGCACTCTTATTATAATAGAAAATAAAATTATTGCTTCACCTTGAAATCGACTTGTGAAGAATACAATTTTCTAGTAAATATCTATGTCAATTCCAATCACTCTTCCTAAATTATACATTAGTAGAGGTACAATGGTAAGAAATACAAATACATATTATCTTAAACTATTTAATTTTGTAAATTTAAGTGCTTGAAAGAAACGAAGGTCTTAATTTTATTGCAAATGAATCAATGATTTTTTTTCCCAATATGTTTTAAGGTCTAAACCATTTTTCAAAGTGACCTTGATCCATAAATCTCCATAGATATTTCACTAGATAGTTCATCACAATAGATCCGATAAAATTATACTTAAAAATCTAAAATCTATACTATGAGGGTTATTTTATTTAGACTTCTAAATTTGTTTATTGTTTTCATACATCCAATATGTAAAATATATAAAATATGGAACATGTAAAAATACAATCCCTTAGCACCATAATAGCACAAGATGTTATCACCAAAAAATGATCACCTAGCCATTTCTAACTAGGTGGATCGAAATACACCATGTAGGATTAATTTTACCATAGTAAAATAACTTCCAGTGTGAAAAATAAATTAGTAGACCAGTTTTATTAAATTATTTTCAGATGAAAAGAACACCCATGAGAATGATTAGATAAATCCTTATTTAATTAATTTTCTCTAAGAATAATTATTAAATCATCGTTTAAATAATTATTCCTTATCACATTTGACGAAATTCCCTAGGAATAATTAAATAAATCACTATTTATTTATTATTCATTATTTCAATCATTGGAATAATGGTTAAATCACTATTTAATAAGTATTTCAATTTCACACCATTCTTAATCCTCGCGAAATAATTAATAAATTATTTTATTTATTAATTATTTCTAAATAAAGATATTTGACAATTTTAAATATCTTTACCCTCTCCAAAAAATATAATAAAGTATTCATAATGGTTAGATCTTGATTTGGTCAATATTTTTTTATTATTCTCCCCTTTTTAGATTAATTCAATACTTTGTTATAAATAGGAGGGTTTTCCATTCATTCTTCACCATGATCATTATCGCCATCACCACTATCGTCTCTTTTCTTTTAAGCTCTCATTTGAGTTCTCCACATTGTTTTAAGTTTTTCACACATTGAGAGAGAACATTGATTACTGAAGCATCAAGGACATCAAAGGACCCATCCCACAGAGGGGGATTTGTAGACCCTTTTTGTAGATATCCTTCACGAGGTGTTATCAATAAAGAATCTATTCAATTAAAAGTCTTTCTCTTTGGGTTATTACATTGGATATATATTGACTATTTTTTGCTATTGTGGATCGTAGATGTTTTTTTTGTAGGTTTTACACTTTTATTGCAGATCTGAATCATAAGAACCCACAAATTTTTGTTAGGGTCATTTGTCACCTAGTGACTTAAGTGAATTGTTTTTGGTAGACCTTCCAAGAAACTTCACACTAAACAGTGGCGACTCCAGTGATGTAATAATAAGGTTGTTGGGTGATTGAAGTTTCAGTAAATTTCGGGGTTTTCTATAACTATTTTTAGCCTCTCAATTTCTATTTAAAGTATTATTTCCCTTTTTCTCAAATTTTCAGATTTTGGTGGTTTGAGTTTCTTTCCATAGGTCACAAGTACCGATCAAGCAGGAGATGGAAAAATTTGTGCGAGATCTACTGACTGAGGGACTAGGGAGAAAAACACATTTTTCAGCCCCTGATCTACGTTCCAGAGCACGCTATTTGGCCCAAAAGCTTCGTTTTCTAGTGTTTCAAGTGAGTACATGCATTTTGGTATTTTTCTGGAATTTCTTTAGAATTTTTTTCAAATTTGCTAAGAGTGTTGTCTGCAAACTAGGAAGGGTACTTCACCTCTATTTTCAGTCTCCCCTAGGCCTAGATACAATCATTTCTTCTCTTTGAGGAAGGAAAAATCCCCTTAGGGTTTAGACTACACCTCCACATTGTTAGGAAGATATTAGCTGAGTGAGGAGTCTAGGGTTTGAACATTTTCAACCACTTATTTTTAGACTATGATCCATTACTTTTCAAAACTTTTGGATAGGTTTTTTTCACCTTTTATCCCTTTATATTTTTAGTTTTTCCTTTCCCTCTTAGGATCCTCTTGAGCATCCTAGGTTTTAAGAGTTTCACACCTATCCTTTGCAACATTTTTCACCTCTGATTTTTGTTGTTTGTCTGCACCATTTACAACATATTAGTGCCTCTAGATCTCAGTCTCTTACATTAGATATTTTATGCCTTTTAATGTGTCTTGGAGTAGATTGTTTCCCTCTCTTTCTTATCTACTTCATAGACTTTGTGGGTGGGGTTTTGTGTTCTTGATTGGTTGTTTATTTTCTATCATTTTTAGATCTATTTATAGTATTTTAGCAAAATATGGCGTCATAAAACTTTCTCAATTAACTCATCCAATTGACACATTATTTTCACACACTCACACCCTAAGTGAATGTAAGCTTTATTAACACTGCCAAGCTCGGATTTGAAACTCAACACAAATAGATTAAGCCCGCTTGGGCACCAGGGAAAAACAATCTTTGTAGTGTACGTGTAGGTTTGGCGGGACAGGTTTCCAATAACACCCATTAATCTCTTACATTGATACATAGATGTTAACATATTAGGGAGCTCAAAATTCATCACCATCCCATGGTCCAAAGCCAGAGTTCATCAGAAACTCAATTTAGAGGGGGTTAGGCTAGGTCATTGTGTGAGTGAATCTCCTCGGGACTACCCAACCTTTGGCAGGTAATCCTGTGCATTGGTTGACTATGAAGAAGCTCAAGAATTGACCACCCCTATGGAACAAAGGTAACTATAGTGCCAATCTTAGGAAAATACCTTATTGGACTGGCTGTGGGAAGCAGTTAGTTCTCTACCTTACCTTTCTTTCGACAACCCTGCTTATGAGGATGAGATTCTGTCAAGTAAGAAGTTCTTTGGAAGGTCATATAAAACAATAAATTTTGGATTATTTGAGGATTTAAACCACATGTAGGCTAGAGGTATTTTTATTTGATAGGACACATTTTCTTGTATTAGAGTAACATCATTAATATAGTTAGTTTACACTTGGAACCACTGCACTAAGTGTTTGATTGTTTTTTGTTGCTCTTTTATTCCTATCATCACCCTTTAGTCCTTAAATCTATAATTGTCTCGACATCATTATGCCCCCTAGGAATTTGTCAGGGTGACTTCGATGTCTTCACCTTCAGTTCTCGTTAGGATATATTACTCCTCCCCATCGAGTTAAAGCACATCCTCCCAGTCTTTCATCGATTCATGATTGTGATGTCGATTCTACTAATTCGTCCAATTCCTCCTTTAATTTTACATATTATCAACCTCGTAATGCCATCATGTTAGGCACCAACATGGGTCTGGGAAACCAGAGGGGTAACCTATGTACCAACTAGGGTAACCCCACCAACAAAACCATAGAAAATTTTAGGGGCGAATGTTCGTCCTTTGGCGAAATTAAGGGGTTTTAAATTTTTAGTGGGCTAATATTTTGTATCATAGTACATTTTTACAAATCATCTCAAATAGCCCACCTTATTTTAAGGGAGAGGGTAAAAAAGGTAAATTTAGCCCTTGAAATTAGGAGTTACAACCTTCCATTCGTCCATTTTCAAGAATAGGTTTTATTTAAGTGAATCCATTGGCCCATTTTCAAGATAGGTTTTATTTAAGTGAATCCTATGGGCAAATACCATATTTATAAAAGAGGTATGGTAAATTAATAAAAATATAAATAAATGAGAGGTATGGTAAATAAATAAAACATTTTTTATATTTACTCCATAAGTCACCCTATATACATGCAAGGGTGTAAACAAATAAAAATATAAATAAAGT
>APFE030205602.1:0-10511 GCA_000404065.3 Pinus taeda | reverse complement strand
TTATAGTCCAAATATTATTAAGAGCTAATAATATTCGATTGTTCTATATTTAGATTGGCAGTCTAAAAATAGACTCTACCTATATGTCTAAAAATAGAAGTCCATCTATTTTTACCAACATGACCAATCATCCATAAATAGCATCTTGCAACTCATAGACCATCATCCATATGTCTAAAAATAGACTTTGCGCCAAAAATAGCCTGCAGGACCACTTAGTGAAGGTGACTTCTTTTCACTAAGCTCCATCATCTTGTTGCGTTTTCAACATGACACTTGACGTGGCTCTATCCATGTGTAGAAGGAATGAGGAAGGGCCTGCACCAAAGCTTAAAGAAACCTTTAATAACCTCTCTACTTTATAAAAGCTTTGATTAACTTTTCCACCCAACCATTGGTTTTGATACATGAGGCACATATATTCATGCGATCTGTCTTATGCCACTTGTCCACCTCTCTTTGGGCCCATGATATCGAGAGTTTCTCCAATATGCATATCAAAAGAAACCCTGATACACTCCTCTGTGAAATGTTGATATAACACTGTTTGAGATCGCCAATATTCCATGACTTCCAGTATTACGGGACCTCCGATATTGTGAACGTTGATTTGTGACCTAACCTCATCCTTTGCCATGTGTCACCTTTTGAGTGGTGACATGTGTCACCCTATTTTGGCCCCTTATAACCCTTGAAAATTCCAGATTTGCAAGTCTCGTGACATTTGTACTGCCATGTCAAGATGACGTCAAATTCCACATGGCTTTATCAGAACGAATGATATTCAACCACGTGGCCCTCTAAAGGAGAGAGAAAAGCCCCCCCCGCCCCCCTCTTCTGGTTTTACGACTGATTTCGTTTGTTAAATGTTTCAAGGCATTCCCCTGACAATTTACTATCAATGTTTTTTTCCCACAATTTCTTAATAGAGGTCAATTATAGAATTTCTGATCGCTGATCACTGATTTATTGTGATCATTGATCTCCACCTCCAAGATATCAAACTTTGTTATGTGGGGCACCACTATGTCGTGCTACTCGATCCTTCGATCACCGATCTTCAATATGAAGCCTCTACTTCCCTCTTTCCTAAGGTTTGATATCCTTAGACTTCAACATGCCATATCTTCTAATTCAAAATTCCATTTTTGGACTTCAACATACTGTTGGAAATCTTGTTTAGAGCACTTTCCTTTGGAGAGGTTCTGATTTGGGCTTTGTGTGCTTCTATGGCTTGGAAGATTGATGCAAACCTCTCTTCTCCTTTGCACTCTTTTTTATAGCTGGATTTTTTTTTACAGAAGGTGACAACATGTTCTTTCTTTCGGAGATCCACCTCACTCAAATTAGAATCCATCCAACAATCCATCTCAACCAAAACATGAGAACCCCATTACAGCATGACTATTCGGAAATGGAAAGGCTAGGCTGAAAACAGTGTCACACTTGGAAAAACCCATGCCATGACAACAGAGAACCACATGCAATAACATGCATGCCAAATATAGCAAGGAAATCACACATGCAAATTGATACCTACAAAGAATCATGTTGTAGTTGCTTGATCCCACTCTTCCTTGCTTGTTCCTTCCTTCCTCTTGCCTTCTTTTCCTTTATTGATCCAATTCCAAAGTGCTCCAAGAAAACTCAAAGTGTCCAACTGTGAAAGAGAGAGAGAGAATAGAATGAGAGCTCCAAAACTGAATTGACAAAAAACTTACAATGACCAAGCCTACCCACTAATCCTCATAAGCCTTTTTATCAATGAGGCCTCTATTTGCTACATTTTCCATTATTTTCCTTCATTTTCCTCCTCACATGCAACTTGTGACCTTTCACATTCCTTTTTTCCTAATTTCCATTATTTTCATAAATACGTGTCAAATAATTCCTTTTTCCTTTTCAAAGCCTTCGCCATTGCCTTTGCAAGTTTCTTTAGCCATAATAAACGAAATGAACACCCACAAGGATGTTTTTTCAACCATTCAACTTGGAATACATGTCCCATGACCCTGGTCTTATCTTTTCCTTTATTAACTTTTTACATGAAATTTTGATCAAGGTTGTTATAGAGCAGATGGTGGATGTCAATACCTAAATATTTGTATGAGGAAACCTTCTCCAAGTGATTTTTTATCATAAATGAAATTAACATAGTTGATCCTTTTGGATTTAATTATCATGACTTTATTTTTGTTGGAATTAATAGTTATACCCATCTTGGAGTAGTAATCATGGAGGATTCTAAGCTCCTTGTTGAGATCATTAGGGCTTCTGGCAAGAAGAACAATATCATTAGCATAAAGGAGAGGAGTAATGACTACAATAGCAAGCTTGGGTCCATCACATCTTGCAACTTCTAAACATTCTTTTAGCTTATCAATATAAATGCCAAAAAAAATAAGAAATAAGAAACAACTTTTCCTAAATATGATATTGCAGTTAATCTCTTTAAACCAAACTTATGTGATCTTAAAATTGACAATAACATTCTCAATTAATCAATAAATTTTAAAATTATATATATTTATTCAAACTTTACATTTCTTCAATTAATTTTCTTTATTATACTTTAAATTCAATATTAAAAATAATTTATGATTTTAATTATTGTTATTATACATTCATTATAATAGTCAATATATACCTTAAGAATTTATTGATTTAAATATATTATATTAATAATAAAAAAGAATATTTATTAAGGTGATTATTTTTAATCCATATCCATACTGTCTAGAGATGATGGCTGGAATCAGTAGCTTGGTCCCTACCCTTTCCTCCTAGTCTTGCTTTTTTGCTTTCATTGATTCTCCTGTTTTGTAGATTTTCCTTGCAGTCTTTTTCTTTTTCTTTTCTTTTATGTGTTATATTATTTTTTTTTTTTTTTTTTATTTATTATTTACTTTACTTTTATTATTATTATTAATTTTTTTTTTAAAGAATATGTCGCTTGCTGATTTTATTTTTTTTATTATTATTATTATTTTTTTTGGGTCATTTATTTTTATTTATCTATTATTTATTTATTTATTATTATTTTTTTTTATTTTTAATTTTATTTTTTTTCGTTCATTTGGTTTTTTTATTTATCTATTTTTTTTTTTAAAACTATATATAATTTATTTTTATGTATATTCAATTTCATCTCTCGTTCCAATAAATTTCTAAACTAATATATATTATATATAATAATTTATATCTCTAAGTCCCATTTAAATAAAAAATTATAATTTTTAATTATCAATCAATAACTTTATAACTAACCTTCAACACTTTTTAAATATTTTATATCCATCTTTCTCTTAATTTAACTAATTTCCATGAAATCTTGACTTTGGTCCTAAAAGTCGAAACTAGCCGTGAGTCAAGATAGT
The DNA here is from genome assembly GCA_000404065.3 of Pinus taeda. NCBI lineage: Eukaryota > Viridiplantae > Streptophyta > Pinopsida > Pinales > Pinaceae > Pinus > Pinus taeda. Next base: position 7,134 of record APFE030205602.1, on the reverse strand, counting down.
CATTGGAGTCTCTGCTCAGACTATTTAACATGCTAAGTTGGATCTGTTTCTTCAACTTGTCGTGATGATGAACCACACTTGTTGGTTCGAAACGCGTTGACAAATGATTTATTTTGTGATTCACGCTGAAGAATTTCTCTTAAAAAATGTATAAATCTATAATTTTAAATTATTTTTAATTTCTAATTTACATTCACCGACATTGTTGTTTAAATTTTTTATATATTATAAATTTAGATTTCATTATTATATTAATGAATATTTATTATTATTTTATTTATTATTATAATATTTAATTTTTTTTCCATTAATGTAAATTAATAATGTTTGTATACAATGTATAAATTATTTAAATTATTTATAAATTTTATTTTACTTGATTAAATTACTGTTTCATTATTTTATTCCTAAATTAATTTGACTTTCATTTATTACTATGTTTATATTTTATTATTTACTTCTTATTATTATATTTTATTATTTCTCATATATTAAATTACTGGATATTAAAATACGATGAATAAACTAGTTATATTTTTTTTTAATCTAATTTAATTTATGATATTAAAGTACTATAAAACAGTAGAGTGGTGTGTGGTTTATTTATAAAAAAATTTTTTACAATTTGTTTATTATTTGAAAGCCTATTATATTTATTTCAATTCAATTTTAATAGCAATATTAATTTATCTTAATTTCAAATATATGGATAAAATTTTCCAAGGTGCAAACATTTTCTCAAAATTTTCTAATTTAAATTAAGAAAAGATTTTTTTTTTAAGAATTTGATTCCTTTTTGCTTATGATAATTTTTTATTTAAGATGGTTCTACGCTAGTTTTTAATATGTGTATGTGTTTGCACACACACCATGTGTTAATTCAATGTTGAGCATTAAAGGATTAATTATTTCCCTTATGTTATTGACATTTTCTTTTAAATAGGGGTGGTAAGAGGGGGAGAGATTCTTCAAAATCCCGAAGGAATATAGGAAACAAACTACACTTGTGGGCTTGGTCACAAGTCAAACAACCTTGCGGAAATCTATGGGCTATATTGTGGCCTCTAGTTAGTCAAGAATCAAGATGTTACCTCAATTGTAATCATTAGGGACTCTCTTACCACCATCCAACACCTTCTCAAAGGAATTAGTCCAAAGAACAACCAACTCTCCCTCCTTCTTTGCAGAATCAGAACCGTGTTGAAGTCCTTAATAAAATCTTATTTCCATATCCTGAGAGGTAAAAACAAGGATGCAGAGGCTCAAGCTAACATGGCTTGTCAACATGAAGTAGGGCAGTGAAAAGTGAATGACTCATTAGGATGGAAAGTTATCTGATGATGGTCCTTCACATGTATACAAGGCCCTCCCTTCTTAATGGGTTGGATGATATAATGTTTGATGAACAATAATGAATTACAGACTCCCCTTAAATCATACATCACTTCACATCTCTCTTTTCAATTACTATGAGGCTTCCTATGGCGTAGAGTTAGCGTCATGCAAGGTAAGGTGTAAGACGAATGGAATAATAGCCATGCACCCCCATATGGAATTCATGCATAAAGTACTGATCTAAGGTTGATTTAGATCTCTCCCCATGTCTCTAAATTCATTTTAATGGAGTCTAGATAGATCGAATGTCAGTTGATGTGGATAGACAGGATTCCTAAAGCATGGGAAAATCTAGGTCTTGGTGTGACATTCATGGAAGGGGAGTGTGGGTCATATTGGCTTCAAATGGTTTGAAAATTTGAGAATGTGCTCTCTATGGATAAATTCGTCGGATTGGGGAGAAATTGCTTTAGTTTCATTAGCGAAACCAAGTGCTCCTCTTGGTCTGGTAGACTCTTAATCATAAGAAGGATAGAAGGTTGGATTATCCCCATCTAGTTTCTTGGCCTAGGTCCATCTTTGTTTGAAAGTATTGATGCTAAGGGCATAAATTTCTCTCCTTCAAAGGTGCCATGAGCTTAGAGTTTTGATTGGGACGATAATTTGACAATTTTCATAGCAGTAGCAACTAGTTATATCTTAGAGCATTCCCTCTAGAGGTTCTCATCTCTTTGGGTAAGCAATGTTCTATCTTGTCTCTTTTGTAAAGTCTCCCTTCACTCCAGACTTTGAGAAATCACCTCTCTGAAGCGTGATCATCTAGTCTTCTCCACAAATAATTTCTCTGCAGTCTATCTCTCAGTTAACTTTAGAGTTGAGCATGCCTCAATGTGGGTCCTCTCTATCAAATCTATTTCTCTATCTATCATGGAGAATATGGACGCATATTCCTCAGGCTTTAGGTGTCCAAATCAATTTCCTCTCTACCCTCACCCTCCTATTGGTATAAAATATGATACCAATGAGCTTAAGCAACAATTTGGTCAATAGTCAACACACATCCTATTCCTCAATGAATAATTTCAAAAGCTTCAACCCAAGGTAAAATTGATGCAGGAGCATCAAGACCCTCTTCATTTGTAAATATGGAATAAAAAGGGGGGTGTGATAATTTTAAGTATTTTGTTATTTTTAATAAAATAGGGAGTGTTTTTAGGCATAAAGTAGTGAATGTGGATCATTATGGGATAAGGAAAGATTTTCTATTTTAGAACAGGGAAAAAGATGGGAAAAAGCCTCAAGATGCTTTTTACCATATGTATGCATTGCATGTAGACTCTTAGAGCTTTTAGTTGAGTGATTCTAGATCATGCTTAGTTTTATAAATTAGGAATCCTCAAAGACATTGAGGATCAGAGAGAGAGTGTGTGAGTGAGAGTGGTTTTAGAATAGTTTGGCAGCCAAGGCTGTATGTCCTCTAGCAATTTGTAAGGGCCATGAACATTGAAGATCTGGCCACGAAAAAGGTTGTAAGTACCTATTTTATATGATAAGTGTGTTTAGAGCTTTATTGGTGAATTAGAAATTGGTTGTTTAATTTCTGAAATTAAGAGTTGAGTTATGCACACTTGTATTAGAAGTGTTTATGAATCAAAGAGAATTGAATGAATCAAGTTTGTGTGAGATTCATAGTAATCAATACAATACAACACAACACTAGTAGAATGGGTATGGATCCTGTGTAAAGGCGTATGGCATAGATACTATTTTTAAATGCGTTGGACTAGTTCTGTTGAGAGAAATACATTGCAGAAGTCGCTCTTAGTTAGCGTGTTGAATCACAGGATGCAATAGAACTGCGGTCATTGCAATTGGTTGTTTATGTAATTAATAAAATAACATAGCCTGCTTTTGTAACGTGACTGTGTAATGGATCAACTGAACCGTGACTGATGCATATAAAGGGAGCACGTGGTTGCATATATATAGCTAAACTGTGTTTAATTCTCGAGCAGAGGTGTATGTGTTGGATGATTATACTAAAGGCGCAGGTTGGAAATCAATTCGATGGCAATGTTTGAAACCGGTTCAGAATCCGCTCCTTCCGTGGTGTTTGAATGACTTGTATACGTTGGGGCAAAGTAATTGCGTGGATTAATAAACCTGTGTGCATGAATTGTTTGCAGGAGCGCGTGGGTTCCTTTATTATTATTTTTTGACTGTGCATATAAAGGCTTCAACGGGCATAGTGATTGTTGTATATGGCTGTGTATTAACAGTGATCAGCGTATTCTTCAATTGATGAACCAAGGCGGAATTCCCTACGTTTAACACAAAGGCAGCGAAGAATGGTGTGGAGTTGTGCATATACCGTGAGTAATATGCTCGATTTCCTTTAAAATTTATGGAGCTGTGCGGATACTATTATATTGTTTGATATATATGGTGTTGTGCGTAGTAGGGTGTAATAGCAATAGAGCCCATGTCAATTACAAATCTGGTAGCAGCGCTGGTTAAGATTGTTAAATGGTTTGAATTACATTTCTCCATGCCAGCCATCCCCATGTTCCTCTTTTTTATCATGTATTGGTAAGAGCACATGTGCACACAGAGAGATATAGATGGCTACTACATCTATTTGAAGTGTTGCATAAAATCTTTAAAGGCAAGTATTTGGACCAAAGTGGGAAGATATAGAAGCACCTTAATTATGAGTTTGCCAGATGGGTGTTTTTCTAAATGATCAGAAATGGAAAATTCTTTGCTGTTGGATAAATTCTCTGTGCCAAATTTCCATTTGTAGATGTAAAGGGATATTGGTGACAGATTAAGAGGGTCTCAAGACATCAGGCACACTCCATGTTAACCATGAAGGTATGAGTTTGGATTCTTTAGAGAAATTATGAATTTGTCGAGGTGTTTGGAGAGGTTTTATTGTGGACATGAATGATAATAGAGAGACAATAAAAGACTTTGATTATGGATTCAGATTTTTAATCCTATGAGCTTCTGATTTGAAAGGATGAAATTGCCAGATTTAGTTTATTGGGATAATGGAGGAAATGCATTCTTATATGCGTGAGGATTATAAGATCCTGGGTATTACAGGCTTGAAAAACCCTGCATCAAAAACTACTGTTGGGTTGTGTTATATTCTTTCCATGTAGTTAACAGGGGGTTTGAGGGGTACCCATAACCCCACTTTATGGGGTCCAGGGCAGCACCCCAGAAAATTTTGATTTTGGACCCTATGTTAGGTTGGGCAGACCCACCTATGGTTTTGTGCATGATCTTTTGCACATGTTTTTTGGACACAATGGTTTTTCGGTCCATGGTATTGGATACAATGGTTTTCGGTCCATGGTATTGGATGCGATGGATTTCGGTCCATGTTATTGGATGCTTCGGCATGTATAAATATATATTATAACATTGAAAGGAACATAATGAAAAATCATGCGGGTAGTCCCGGTTTTTGGATCCAGTGGGAAAATCTCTGTGTATATGTGTTTTATGTGTTATGCTCTCACATTGTTTATTTTTCTATGTTTTAGAATTCCTATGCAGGTAATTTCTGTACGGGATTAAAACCTACATTTGGTATTAGAGAAATTTTTTGGCTTCAAGGGGACGCCTTTGTTGCTCAGGGGTTTTTCTCAAACCTGTGGTAGACCCTGTTCAGTGGGATATTTGCTAGATCAATTCTGGTGGTGAAAGAAGATGGTGAGTGGTGGAAAGATAGAGATCGAGAAATTTAATGGTCAGAGTTTTGAGTTGTGGAAACTCAAGATGGAGGATCTGTTAGTGGATAAAGATCAGTGGATCGCGGGAGGTCTAGGTACTAAACCAACGAGAGTGACCGATGAAGAATGGAAGAAGTTAGATCAGAAGGTAAAGAGCACAATACGATTGTGTGTCTCAGATTCAGTATTGCTGAATGTATCAGGGGAAGCTATGGCAAAGGCTTTGTGGGACAAGTTAGGGACTTTGTACCAATCTAAGTCTCTAGTGAATAAATTGTTTCTTGTGGAAAAAGCTGTCTAACTCGAAGATGAAAGATGGAGACTCGGTGACAGAGCATCTGAATGCATTTAATACTATGGTAAGTTAGTTAGAATCTGTTGATTTTAAAATTTCAGATGAAGATAAGTGCATTAGCTTGTTGTGTTCTCTACCAGATTCGTGGGATAGTCTGGTTATTGCAATAGGTAGCAATACAACTGCCTTGCATTTTGATGAAATAGTCTCATCCTTGCTGACGGAGGAGATGAGATGGAAAAATATGGAAAGACAGAATGGTGATGCCTTGTTTGTATGAGGACAATCCCAGAACAGAACAAAAATAATTCATCGAGTGGGAGAGCTAAAGTTCTAGGAAAACCTGTAAAGGTGGTGTGCTGGAAATGTGGAAAGGAAGGGCACTTCAAAAGGGACTGTAAATCTAAAGCTCCTGATAAAGGAAAGGGATCTAATGATGCTCCTTCTACAGAGGAAAAAACCACCTCAGATGAAGGAGGGGATGTGTACTTGGCTTCTTCAAGTACACATGTACATCATGAGGCATGGTTGATTGACTCAGGTGCATCCTTTCACTTCACTCCCCATAGAGAGTGGTTCTGTGAGTATGAAAAATATGATGGTGGTGATGTATTCTTGGGGGATGACAGAAAGGATAGAATCATTGGTCGCAGAAAAGTGAAGTTGAAGTTGCAAGGTGGAAGGGTTAGAACACTTTCGGGTGTTTTACATATTCCTACATTGGCTAGAAATATGATTTGTGTAAGCAAGCTAGATGATGCAGGTGTAAAAATAGTGTTCGAGAAGGATACTTGCAAGATGGTTCCAGGAGCACTGGTATTGATGCGTGGAGTTCGGACTGGAACTCTTTACAAGCTACAAGGTAGCACTGTTGTTGATGGGTGCAACAGTTCCGTGGCTCCTGAAAGTGGAGCAGAAAATCTAGTCGTCTCTGGAGAGAAGACCATGCTGTGGCATCAAAGGCTTGGACATATTGGAGAGAAGGGCCTTCGAATACTTCATGGTAAAGGTATGGTAGAAGGTACGAGTAATAGCTCTTTGGATTTTGATTTCTATGAAAATTGTGTATATGGGAAGCAGAATCAGGTGAGTTTCCCCTGTGGAAGTAAGAGGGAAAAATAGATATTAGAGCTTGTGCACAGTGATGTGTTTGGACCTGTGAAGGTTCCATCACCTGGTAAGTCTGTGTACTATGTATCATTTATATATCACTTCTCAAGGTACATGGATATATTTCCTTAAGAAGAAATCTAAAGTCTTTGATAGGTTTAAAGAATTCAAGGCTCTAGTGGAAAACCAAACAGAGAAGAAGATAAAGGTGCTGAGGACAGATAATGGTGGAGAGTTTTGCAGTAAGGAATTTGAAGAATTCTGTAAGAAGTGTTGTATATCACGGCAGGAGACTACTCCATATACACCTCAACAAAATGGAGTTGTAGAAAGAATGAATAAGACATTAGTGGAAAGGGCATGAAGCATGCTAAGTGGTGCTGGGTTAGGACAAGAATTTTGGGTAGAGGCAGTTAAAACTGCATGTTACCTGGTCAACATGTCACCTTCATCAGCGTTGGAGGATAAGACTCCACAAGAGGTATGCACTGGAAAGAAACCCTCTCTTTCACATCTGAGGGTATTTGGATGTGATGCATATGTACATGTATGTACATGTTCCAAAGGAGAAACGAACCAAGTTGGATAGTAAATCTGAAAAGTTCATCTTTATTGGGTATAAGGATGGTTTGAAGGGTTATAAGCTTTGGA
>APFE030205599.1:0-11666 GCA_000404065.3 Pinus taeda | reverse complement strand
TAGTCTGTGCACTAATTCCGAAGTCCACACTATCGGTTGGTCGATCTTACACCTTCCCTAGTTGTCGACTAACCTCGTGATCCACTCATACAGTTCAGAAGGAAATGATGCTAAGAAAATCTCGTGAATTTTTGTATACACGTAGCAATACAACCACCTTTTCTTAGATACTTGCGGAGTTCTGTTTTCCTATGTCGCGAACTCGTGAATCTTCTTGTCCAACAACTCTTCAATTTCCTTCTTTTTTGGGTTCTAGTGGCATGACATCATACATCCCTTAGGCAGATCCCAGTCCCGGCAACGGAACCATTTTTTGACTACGTGGGGCCTGACCCAGGTACAGCAGTGAGTTTAGCCAAGCAAATCCCAGTACTACTAGCCCTTTCGACAACAGTCCATGGAGCATGGACTGAGGTCTCATCCGAAGTAGTATGGGAGGGTGTTGGAACTAGGTTTCTGCACCCTGGGGATGTCTGATATGGGCAATAGGCATGTGATTCAACCTTCGCACTTATTAGATTATGCGCACCAGCGGGCTCCTTGCGTCCTGTGGGACTGCCTTCGTGCAGATCCGGCTGCAATGTGAACATTATTAATTACCCAAGTCTTCCTTAGTTAGGTTCTTTCCGTTGATTACTTAGAAAGTTTTCATACATAAACATACATACAAGTGCGCGCATATACATAAACAGATACCATTAACGCCGAACAACACAATATAGATCTATGAAACAGATGCACAATATGCTAAATCAACTTAGCTTTAATAATGATCCTTTTCAAGTTCAGTTCAATACAGACCTGACTCTGCCCTGCACACTCAGCTGCAGGGGTCCGCGCACTTAGCTACGGACTCTACTAGGCCTCTACGCACTCAGCTACAGAGCCTTTACCTACTACTACGACCCAATACCTTCAGATCCAGTTCTATCCTCTAACCATGCCTTTGCATTTATCTATTTCTTTTCAAAAACTATGAACTATCTTTACACTTAGAGCCTCGCTCTATTTATACAATCCCATGGTCCACAGACCATGGGTAGGCCGACACAATTTACATTCATTTACATTATTTTAGGGCGGACAACCCTATGACTCATCCTAAACTTTCGCGCTTCGCGCCCGCATTTTTTGGAGTATTTACATTACGTTGCCAAGACTCAGGCTTTAAGCGCCAAAAACATGCTATAGGGGGATCCGTTGCCCAACAACACTGCAGAAAAATGGTGTGGCAAAAAGGAAGAATAGGACTATTATGGAGATGGCAAGGAGTATGTTGAAGGAAAAGAATTTTCCAAATAACTATTGGGCTGAAGTTGTCGCTTGTGCGGCATATATCTTGAATAGATGTCCAACCAAAAGCATCCAGAACATTGTTCTTGAAGATGCATGGAGTGGAAGAAAAAAAATGTCACTCACATGAGATTTTTTGGATGTGTGGCATATGCACATGTCCCAGATGAGTTAAGGAAGAAGTTGGACAACAAGGGGGAAAATGTATATTTATTGGATACAGTGATGAATCCAAGGCATACAAGCTCTACAATCCATCAACCAAGAAGGTCATAATCAACAGAGATGTGCAGTTCATAGAAGAGGAAGCATGGGATGGAAGTTTAGAGAAGACAATCAATGTCAAAGCATGTATACCACATGAGGACAGAGAGGAATTAACAACAACAAGTAATTCCTCAACACTGACTCCCTTACTCCTGTTCAATCGCAGCAAAGCAGGCAGCAAGCAATGCCATCAACAAATAATAGGATAATTTTGCGCATGATTCTCCAAGCACACTGCAAAGCGCGACACCAAGTGACATGTCAAGGCCATCTTCAAAAAACACAAGAAGACCAAAATTCAGAAATTTAAATGAAATTTATGAGTAAGATGAAGTTGATAGTAACACAAGTTTGAATTCCTTATTTGCATTATTTTGTCACATAGATGACCCAATCCATTTTGAAGATGCAATCAAAGAAGAAAAATGGGTTGCGGCAATGGAGGAAGAAATAGAAGCAATGGAAAGGAATGACACATGGGAGTTGGTGAGCCTTCCGAAAGGAAAACATGTCATTGGAGTGAAGTGGGTCTATAAGACCAAAAGCAACATTGAGAGAAACATTGAAAGGCACAAAGCAAGAGTAGTTGTCAAAGGATACAAGCAGTAGCATGGAAGAGATTACGCGGAGATGTTCGCACCAGTCGCGTGGATGGAGACAGTACACGTAGTTGTGGCGATTTTCGCACAACACAAATGGAGAGTGTATCAAATGGACGTAAAATCAACGTTCTTGAATGGAGTGTTGAAAGAGGAAGTGTATGTTGTGCAACCGCCTAGTTACGAGATTGAAGGCCAAGAAGACAAAGTATATCAGTTGAGGAAAGCTCTTTATGGGTTTAAACAAGCACCGCGCACATGGTACCATAGGGATGCTTACTTGTTGGACAATGGTTTCGACAAATGTGACGGTGAACCTACTCTCTACATCAAAAAGACTGAAGGTAAGATTCTCATTGTCGTCTTATATGTAGATGATTTGAAATTTATAGGCAGTGATGATTTCCTCATTGTTGATTTCAAACAAGTCATGAAGAGTGAATTTTAAATGACTGACTTGGGGTTGTTAAGATATTTTTTGGGCATAGAAGTGAAGCAAATAGAAAATGGAATTTTTGTCTCTCAAGCAAAGTATGTGGCAGACATTTTGGAGAGGTTTAAAATGCAGAATAGCAAGTCCGCACCAACTCCAACTGTCATAGGGTTGAATTTGAGCAAACAAGATTGCAACAGCAATGTCAATCCGACATTATACAAAAGCATGATAGGCAGCTTGATGTATTTGACCACCACTAGGCCAGATATAATGTATGCAGTAAATTTGGTATCAAGATTCATGGAGACACCCAAGGAGACACATTGACAAGTAGCGAAAAGGATTCTGAGGTATGTAAATGGGACAAAACAGTATGGCGTTTTACACAGCAATAAGTGATTTCAAGCTGGTTGGTTACATTAACAGTGATTGGGCAGGCAGTTTCAATGACAGAAAGAGCACGGCAAGATATTTGTATTCCGAAGCCATTTCATGGGCCTCCAAGAAGCAACCAATAGTGTCCCTATCAACAACAGAAGTTGAATATGTCACAGCAACAACAAAAACGTGTCAAGCAGTTTGGATGAGAAGGATGTTGGGGGATCTTCATCATGACCAAGAGGGCACGACAACTATTTTCTGTGACAACACCTCAGCAATTGCATTGTCAAAGAATTTTGTCTACCACAAAAGGACCAAGCATATTGATGCTAAATATCATTTTATTAGAGAGTTGATTAACAATGATGAAATTGTGTTGCAGCACTATAGATCACAGGAACAATTTACTGATATTTTCACAAATCCATGGGTAGGTGAAAGTTTTGTTTATCTCATAAATTGTTTGGGAATTGTAAATGGTGGCAATTTTGATTAAGGGGGAGTGTTGGAAATAATAATCCCAACCATCGCAATAAACAACCTGACAGCAGCATACTTTTTAGACGTATTTTTGTAGGTTGCGTCTCTGTTTCAAGATGGAAGGACTGAAGCCACACGTGAACTATTCTGAAACTCAGCAAAGAATTTAAAGCGTTCAATGTAGTTTGGTAAATAGATATGGGAAAGAATTCATTCAGCGACTATTGCCCACACTCCAGAAACACCTGTGTGATTCTGATTACACTCAAACAACAACATCACATTAATTACTTTCCTCTGTCATGAATTAAAGTAAAATGGTATGTTGTGTTATATATGAAAGTAAAAATTCATTTTGATAGGTTAGAGAGTAAGAGGTTAGAGAAAAAGAGAGTGCAAGTCTCTCAGGAGAAAATGGTGGAACAAATTTTGGTGGGCACGTGAAAACAATAGTTACAGTATTTTACTATCTGTTATTCCGCGTGAAATTTTAGCTTTTACTTGGTGAATGAGGTGCAGCCTCATGTGAATGTATTTTCATGCTTTAGAAATCAATACTAAGTTTTTATTTTGTTGCTCCAACTTTATCTTGTTTTACTCTCAGTTTTTTCCATGAGTAAATTTTGCATCTTTGAGTCTATGTAATAGCTCCGCGAAATCCAGGTCCGCAAAATCCAAATCTGTGAAATCCACGTCTGCGAAATCCAAGTACACGAAGCTAGCTGCGCGAAAGTAGCTTTGCGAAAATCACAAATCTCTGCCCCTCCACGAAAATTAGATTTCCTAAATATTTTAACAATGAAGGTATAGAGAGGCTCAAAATAGTTTCTCAACAGGGTCTTATCATTTTAGATGATATTGATCGTATGGATCAAATGGATACATTATGTGGACTAGTTAAAGATACTATTGATGTAGGTAGCTTAATTTTAATTACATCTTGCAATAAGGATGTGCTTATAAGTGCAGGTATTGGAGATTCATCCATTTACACATTGAAAGGCATCAACCCAGAGCACTTGCAAGAACTCTTTTGCTGGCATGCCTCAACCCTATCCTGTTATAGGATTTGAAGAAGTGGTTAAAAAGTTTTTGCATGTTTCCAATGGTTTTCCACTATCACTTAAAGTGCTGGGGGCGCTTCTTCGTGGAAAAGATGATTTGAAGCATTGGAATGTGCAATTGCGCAAAACCTCCAAAGTACTCCCGGACAATATATGAAGCACACTTGGAATTATTTATGATGATCTCGATGAAGAGGAGAAGAAAATATTCTTAGACATTGCCTATTTCTTTATAGGATAAGATAGGGATACTGCTATAAGAGTTTGGGATGGATCCGACTGGGAAGGGTTGCTGGGTCTTTGGAATCTAGAAAACAAATGCCTGGTGGAGGTGGATAGTATGAACTGTCTCAAAATGCACAACCACCTACGCGACCTCGGCAGAAATATCGCCGAGAATATAGAATATCCACGTCGTCTTTGGTGTTTCATAGAGAATCTTCTTCATAATATGTCTAGCCAATCATTTGTAAGTATTCTGAATCTTTTGATGGACTTTTGAAATAGCCTTGTGCCATCAAAGTTTTTTGTCAAGTTCTAAAATCTTAGAACTTCCCAATATTTTCAATCTTGTTTCTAACAGCTCTGGGTGAACAATTCACGTGCATGGAATTAGCATGATTCGCGGAAATTTCCCTAAACAATCTTTTGAAAACTTTGTCAATAGCTTCAATCTAAGTAGGTTACAGTTGCTTAGGGCTAAAAGTCATTCTGTTGAACGAGTATTGAGCAGTGAAAAGTCACCACCACTATTATATCTCCATTGGGAGTGTTGTCCTATGTCCTCTTTACCTCGCTCGATTCCATTAATGAACTTCAGAGTGTTGCATATAGAGGGGTGATGACTGAAAAGACTTTGGCAACATGAATCTCACGTATAGTGTTGTTTTTCGTTCTTTAAACAGACTTACTTTTTTTTCATATTGTAAAAATTGTTGAACTGAGTTTTTATTATCATACGACACAATGAAAAAAAGTTGTAGAGGTTCAAACTCGCTTTAATAATGCACGTGAACATTGCAGGTACCTCTGCAATTGAGGGAATTTCATATTGATGCTCCCCTTTCAAAAGTTCCAAAGTCCATTGACAAGCTCAAGTGCCTCGTAAACGTTGTTCTACACACTGGATATCTTGAAACTTTTCCAAATGAATTTTGGAACTTATCAAGACTCCAAACTCTTCACTTGGAGTGTTCCAAGCTACAGACGCTACCAGAGTCGTTTGGGAACCTGATAGGCCTCCAAAGTCTTGACTTATGCAGGTGCTTGAATCTACATATGCTCCCAAACTCGGTCAGCAACCTGACCGGCCTCCAAAGTCTAGGCTTGGTTATGTGCTACAATTTTCAGATGCTCCCAGACTCATTCGGGAACCTAACGGGCCTCCAAAGTCTTTGCTTGGTTGGGTCCTCCAATCTGCAGAGACTCCCACACTCAGTCAGGAAATTAATGGACCTTCAAAGCCTTAACTTGCTTATGTGCTCCAATTTGCAGACACTCCCACACTCGTTTGGGAACTTGACGGGCCTTCAAAGTCTTTGCCTGGCCCGGTGCCCCAATTTGAAAATGCTCCCAGACTCGGTCAACAATCTAATGGGCCTCCAAATTCTTAACTTGGGAAGGTGCTCCAATTTTCAAATGCTCCCAGAGTCGGTCAGGAACCTGAGGGGCCTTCAAAGTTTTGGCTTGGTCGCTTGCTCCAATTTGCAGACACTCCCAGACTCGGTTGGGAACTTGATTGGCCTCCAAAGTCTTGGCTTGGATTGGTGCTCCACTTTGAAAACACTCCTAGAGTCGTTCAGGAACCTGATGGGCCTCCATAATCTTCACTTGGCTGGGTGTTCCAATCTGCAGATGCTCCCAGACTCAGTAGGGAACTTGACAAACCTCAAAACTCTTTGTTCAATTGCTTCAATCTGCGGAGGCTCCTAGAGTCGGTGGGGAACTTGACAGGCCTCCAACGTCTTGATTTGAATGGGTGCTTCAATCTCTTGACACTCCCAGAATCGGTGGGTGACCTAACGGGCCTCCAAAGTCTTTGTTTGAGGTTGTGCTCCACTCTGCAGACACTGCTACAAGTAGTATTCCCGAAGTGTACAAGTTCGACGAGATCAAAGCCCGGATGAAGAAGTGGAGATCAATAATGTGATTACGGTGAATATCGAGTAGGGTTTTTGTGACACGTTCAACCGTGGAGGTTTTTCCTTTTTGTATTTTCATGTGATGATCTTCTGCCATAATCAGTCTCTCTGGTTTAATCACAATATAATGGCGCAGAGTGTAAAATTTGGAAGCTAAGGAAATTTCGAGGTTGGATTTTCGTTGTAAATAAAATTGGTACTCTAATTTTCAATGTTAGAAAGATATCGGTGTATCCAGATTCTGAATTCTCGAAGATTTTGTTTTTTCAAAGTTTTTGATTTCTGAACACCGTTATAACCAAAATTTCGAGACTGATCCATTTAAGTTATTCACACACATTTTGGTTTGGTTGTTTATTAAGCTAAAAGAGTAAAAAATATGAATAACGTAATCACATTCTCACACATTGAAATTAATAATATTATTTATAATTTATTTTAATAAAAAAATATAATTATAATTTATTATAATTAATAATTGATTTTGTTTAGATTTAGTTTTACTCTTCATCTACTAAGTGTTGAGAGATCAAATCTTTTTTATAAAAGAGAACAATTATTTAGAGAGTTGAATTAAAAGGGGTGGAGTGGATAGGGAATGGAAGTTTTCTACATGGAATGAGAATTTTATGTAAAAAAAATCATTATTGCCTCCAAAGATGCTCTTTTGCTCAGTATGGTACAAATGCTATAATGTCTTGTTAAACATTTTGATGCGATCAAAATAAAATAACATTTAAATTAGACAATAAAATAATAAATATAATTATTGCTAGTGGGGCTCTCGAGCTTAGAATTGTTGGGATGTTGCAATGTTTAACATTTTGGCTGGGTCAAAATAAAATAAAATAAAATAAAATAATGATTATAGTATCAAGAAAGCATTTTAATTTGGTCAAATTACTTAAAACTAAAACTAAAATTAAAATAGATCCATCTTAGCTTCCATATGCAAATTTAGAGTGAAACGAGATTTAATCCCTCTAAGCGTGGAGTTAAGATGAAACTTGACTAATCTTCAGTCAATTCACATTATATATATTATAATGGTTAAATCGATAAAATGTTAGATTTAAAATAAAAATAAAATCTATATTAACTAAAGATCTAACATAAGCCGAGAGAGATGAAATTTCTTCATGTGCAAACTCATTTTAGAGTGCAAAAAACAATGTGTAATTTTTTATTGTTTAAATTGTATTTTTGAATGTTATAGAAATTACATAACATGTGCATTGAGTCATTTTATTAGTGCATATTAAATTGATTTTTTTGTTATTAACATATTTTTAATTACACATAAATATTAATTTATTAAATATTTAATTTATAATTAAATATTGATATATATCACCAACCACTTACACAAGAATATTTTCTTGAGAAAGTTGATAATGACACAAATTTGTAGGTTGTAGTTGATCACTGAAATGTCCCTGTAGTCACAACCAGGTAAATTTCTTTCGAAATCTTCTTCATTTTGTACATAATGTAAATAATTTTATTTTATTTTTATGATAGATATGGAAAATCACTAATATTTTAATCATAGTTGTTTCCTCAGTCGCAGTCATTGTTTCCTTAACCACTATTGTTGTTTCCTTAAACCTAGTTGTTGTTTCCTTAGTCATAGTTGTTATTTCCTTAGTCACAATAGTTTTTGCCTTAACCAAAGTTCTTGTATCCTTAGTCATAGTCATTGTTTCCCTAACCACATTTGATGTTTCCTCAACTACAATTGTTGTTTACTTAGTCACACTTGTTGCTTCCGTAGTCACAGATGTTGTTTCCATAATAACAGTTGTTGTTTTGTTAACCACAAATGTTGTTTCTTGAGATGTGATTATTATTTCCCTGGCCTATTAAGGTTTCTATTTGTTTAGGGTAACTAACATTTTTCATCCCTTCTTTGTTATGATGGTTGGATAACTAACTTGTCTAATGTTTATCATTTGAGAATAATTTATAGGAAATGATTATCAGACTTCAGAAATTTCCTTAATATTTAACTCCCCTGTTACTATAATAAATCTATAAAAATTCTCATGATGCATTCCCCCCATCATCACTTAAGAAACATTATTTCATCTCAATTTCTAATCATTTCATGATCATAAGATTTGAGGAAAAAATTAGCAAGCTAAAAATTAATTATTATAATACTTTTTACACCATCTATAACTCTTAAGGAGTTTACATGCCACCCCATTTCCTAAGTGATCTCATTTGATTAATAAAAATCTTAACAAGAAAACTCAAAATTTAATAGAGGATAGGAGATCTCATCACAATTCAGCCTACCATGATCATAGGATATAGTGGAGTACATTACAACTTTTGGTCACCAAGCCAGGGTAATGGCCTTTGGTCTCTAAGTCAAAGGACAAGAGGTCTCATCACGAGTCATCTTGTTCACATTATTAGCTCTAGTGAATGGAATTGTTATTAACTTGTTACCACACCATAACAATGGAATTCTGTAAATGTTGTGATAAAAAATAATATCAAAGCAAGTTATGAATCTTTCCTAGTAAATGGGACGATGGCATCTAAATGGGTTAGAAAGGAAACCTTGTCGAGGCTATGGACACCTGCTGGAAGCAGAGGACATGCTTGTGGTATTAAAGTAAATTTAAAGATTACAATTTATGTTGCCTATTTTGTATCCTCAAAATTAATGAAGGAAATGACATTAGCTTTATTATGGAAATTTATAAATCCCTACTAGAAAATGGTGATGATTGGTTTTCCATGAGTAATTCTTTATAAGTCTACATAGCAAGGATACAATTTTTCGGAAATTCAGTGTTCTAACTAATTTATTTTATTTTTTTCTCTCTAATGATATACTTGATGCAACTATTGTTTCCATCCATCTATTATTCGTAGAATTATATGCATGCATTTATTTTGCTTGAACCTTCCATGTATTATAATAATTAGAGTTATCATTACATCTCATGATTAATAAATATCTCAATGATTCTCTCACATGTCACAAATACCCTCCGCTTTCTATTTTTATTTTTTATGGTTACCCTATTACTCTTCATTAATATCACCTTATCCTCTAATCGTGTCAAATGTGCCAACCTATTAAAACTAATAAACAGCCATAGACGACCTTCAATTCAATTTGGGGGGCAAGATGACACTGATATATGATTTTTTATTAAAAATTTTAAAATATCATTACATGTCATGATCACTGAGTCTTTATACTATGTGCATAATTACTATTAGTATATATTTTGAATTTTGTTGTTTCTAGCTGCAAAAATGTGTCCTATCGAACAGTAAAAATAGGTGGCCATTCGGTCCGATGTGAACCTACTTAATTACAGACCTTGGAGCAGGTGCTCAATATTTTGATCCAAGTTGGATAGAGGGAATACTTTGAACAATCATAGGGCTTTTATAACGAAGTAGCATTATAATTCACAAGGAATCTCAACAATGGCATAGTAATGGTAAGAAACACACACATACAAGTGAGTGAAGGTGCAATAGTGGAAGTAATAGGTCTTCTGACAAAGGGAGAAAAATGGCACGAGATACAAACTTCGCTCCAAAACATAGCCCTCTTGTTTTTAAAGACTAGTGAAGAATTGGTTAGGAATGGAAAGGGGTATAAGCCCAATTCATTACCGGAACCGTGGAAAGAAGTAGAAGGTATCATCCAGTGATATATTCCCTGTGATGAACCAATCACTTTCCAAGCAGGTGAGGAAAGGATACTCATGGAAGCCCCTTCATCTATGATAGTACTAGCCATGATCATTCTGTAAGCTTGTACTATGATTCGGAATGGTACATTAGATGCTAGGCGGGGTCTCCCTAGTAGATTCCAATCGAAGGAAACAACTAGATTGCTTGGAGGAGTGACCAAATAAACAGCCAGATGAATCTATGACGAACTTCCTTCTTGCAGTAAAGGAACGGGTAGATTGCCCCCATGTTCATCAGATTCTATGTTAACAAAAAGAATTTGAACGATGTCATTCTCATTCTCTTTGATGACTGTATCATCTGAAGGTGGACCTTCTGAAGACAAGACTGGGTTGACTGTCGTCTCGATCTATTGACTTTGGTCTGGTGTGGACTCAGAGGGTTTATCTTCAATGATAAGTGTTTCGACCGACAACAAAGGTGTGTCAGTCAAATTTTCAACTAGCGATGGACTCGGCAAGAGTTTCTTGTATCCAGAAGGAAGTCGTTGTGGTGAAGCAGGACGGTTATCCAAGAATCTTTTAGCTTCATCTAGGAAAGGATAACGGTGGAGGGAATCATCACCTTCACACAGTCTACAAGGAAATTTAGATCTTCATTTCTTTCCATTGACTTCATTTTCACTAGTTGATGGTGTGCTCTCAACATGATCCTCAGAGGTTGAAGACACCGGATTGTGCAAGTGGGGAGACCAGTCCCTTAAAATCCGCAGGATGCAAGGACAATCTCGATGATAGTGGTCTCCTTTGCAAATGACACATGGAGATTTAGGTTTGGATGGTGTAGTGTATGGATTTTTGCCAGACGATGCATGGTTGCCCCCTTTTGTTGTTGGCTTCTTCTTCTTCTTCTCCTTCCCTTTCTTCTTCTTCTCAGTTACTTGGTTTTTAGCGTTACCAGCTACACCAAGCGAAGAGGAAGAAGGAGAGGGAGAAACAAACGAAGTAGAAGGTGGGGGAGCGACTTCAGTATCATCTAGTTTTTGATTTGATTGCTGAGGAATTACGGTGTTTTGAACGACAGAGGTCAAGAAAAGCCATACTGGCAGGCCAATTGTGAGTCCTGGAAGGGACAATGTAGCATGTGTGGAGCACCAAGATCTCCCCAAAAAGAGAAAGGACTAGGATTCCCCCCAAGGGGAAATCCTTGATTGGTGGACTCCATTTTCTCAACCTAAGACCAACGAGGGAACAATGATGTTATTCCGATTAAAATAAATTTTATGACTCTTTGACACAACTTGCTTTTTCAATTTCTAAGAGTCGAGAAAAAGCTA